>JANTFA010160849.1:0-10370 GCA_026413405.1 Phytosciara flavipes
GAATCCGTCGAGTCGAAATTCATTTATTTTTCAGTTGACAGGTACGACTTACTGAGTATAAAGAAGCAAACTGCGAATGCCCTTATTGTATCTAAAAAAAATATATATCCGAAGCCATGTATGCCAACAGTATGTCGTTATATATGCAGCAATAACAACAACAACAACAACAACAAGATGCATGCAGCATTATAGTAAAGCAGCGTAATCTTATATCTCCATATACATATAGATGACCCAACCACGAGGAATTTTATTTCTTAAGAGACATTTTATGCGTGCTACGATTGCTAGGTATATATTCGTATGCTGGCTTTAGTGCGTATTGTTGCGTTAATATACCTAACTCTTTGGACAGAGAAGAAAAAAAGGTTTCTAATCCCAAAATGCAAAGGAATTTTAATTATTTCGATTTTTTTCTTTCTCCTCTAAACATTTTTTTCCCTCCTCTTTACGGTCAATGTGTTATCGGAGATCGTGTTTTGGTGTAATTTTTTTTAACATTTTGTTTTCGTGTTGGAAGATTAAATCTGGAAAAGATTTTCGTTACAAATCTATTTACCAAGTTTTTACACTTGATGTTAAATTTTTAATGCATTTTTTCCATTCTCGAAACATTTTGGATTTTTATTGGTCTAACCTTTGCTACCCATTTTATACCTAATTCTAAATCCCCTTCATCCGTAGACGACTTTTGGTCGTTTCATTACATGTCTTGTTGAGTTCCTAATGTGCTTCTGTTTTGTTAAACCGTTTTTCTTTTAAATACCAAAGATTCTAATCACACTTTAATCCTATTAATCATATCAATTTTAATAGGGAAAAAAATTAAAAGCCGAAAGTAAAGTAGATTATTAAAATAGTGGATTCGTTCAGGCAAAATACTTTGAAACATTCAACATTCACCTTTATAGTCTTTTATTGGCTGCCCCTTGAGAAAGTTGACTATTATATGTCAATCTGGCACCTGCGAAAACGGTTCATTACATGAGGAGTATATTTTGGGGCTCGGAACAGCCCGGCAACCTGATTTAAATTTATAATAGCCCGAACTCACATGACCTGGGATTTACTTTTTGAAAAGATCGATTTTTCACTGGCTGCCATTGTGAGCAATCTTTTGGTCGCTTTGTTTAAATAAAAAGAAATAAAGTTTGACCTGAAATGATGTTAAAACTTCTTCAACTAACTAACCAAACTACTTAACATAACAGGAGCCGCACTCAAAAATTGTAAGGAGTGCGTAATTTGTCATTTGACTTGACTCACATCACTTCGATTTTGTTTTCCATATCCTTCTTTCAATTAATTTTAATGAATGAGGTGACAAACACAAATGTGGTCATGCTGTTTTTGACCCTCTCTCCTCACTGCGTCACGCAAAAAATGTCAAATCTGATCCAAAAATTTTGTTAAAGCCGTCACATTTCCTTGGAGTATCCCTCCTCCTTGAAGGCGTGATGGCATTGGTGTACAGTCGCCATTGAGGACTAAATGGCATTGGCCACCCTTGATGCTCAGCTTAAATTTTCTTTATTTAGTTGACATGAAACCATATACGATCAAAATACACTTGGACCCACTTAGGCTTATCTATTACGAATTATAAATATTTTGAATAAGTGAAGTCAGGTAAGATCAGGTATTCTCGTTTCAGTTCAGATCTCGTTTAGAAATTACCTCAACCTGACCTGAATGCCAAGTGAAAGGATAATCGAATGAATTGGAACAAAATGTCCTTTTACAGGAACGAATCTAGCCAGGCCTAAGGAGCCATTCATTAAATACGTACGATGTCTACGCTAGATTATTGACCCACTTTCCGTCTGGTACGTGATTTTGCTGACCGTATAAAGTAGCCTCTAAAAACCACAACAAATGGTGGAGATGCCGATCCGCAAAGAAAGTGCAATTAGTCGGTGCACAATTTTATATTCTTCATAGCGCGAAATGCTCTTTAATTTGAAAGCATTTGAAAGATAACATTAAAACGCAAAGTACTTTTCAGAAACGGGGTAGTCACCTGTTACCGACAACGATGACTGTAATAAGCAAATAACTGGGCATACGATTCCATTATATACAAAAATTTATGTTTTAACAAATGAAGTAAGAGACCTCGAATCGATCAAAACCAAATACTTCAAACAAATGAAGGACCAAATTTGTCGACTATAATCGAGATATGTTTACTGCTTCTGAAAGGTTGAAGCTAGCCTAGATCCCAGAATGTTAACGAATATTTGTAAGAAATGATTGAGCGAAAAAAAAACCTAAAATCAGTTTTGAAAGGTATACCTTAGCGGAACCATAAAACTGAAGTTTTAAAAGTGAGCAATGAGATAAGTTAGGAAACGTAATTTCCATGTCTTCTGAGCTACAACAATCTGACATTACAATCTCGTAAGAGAGACGAATTGCTTTGGGCTAATTACTTAATCCAAGAGATTACCTGAAATCTCATAACAATAAGAAAATTAATCGGAGCAAAATATCGTTATCTCGATGCATTGTCTTCATGGACTGGACAGACATTTACAATCATCGTCCCATTATGTCAAAAACAAAAATCAAAATCTGTTTGAAATCTGATTCGTGTGCGTGTTGTAATTCGTTGTACCCAGTGTTTTGTCTTATTCTCCCCGGACAGACCGAATAATTTTCCATCAATTCAATAAAATGTTATTAGCATAACATAATGAACAACAATAACACAAAACAGATTATACACAACGTCAAAATGTCATTTTTAATTAGATTAAAATTCAATGCTAAAATATTTGTTTCCTCTTTCGTTTGTTTCGTTTATAATGAACAGTCTCTGCCTTTTGTTATTCACAACTCTTTTTTTTTCAAAACAATTTTTGCTTAGCGCACGAGTCTAACAAATACATAAATTGGACCATTTTTCAATGGATTCAAAGATCTATCCTTTGTATTTATGAACATACGATTCAATAATACAAATTAATTGCACATAAACTAAGGTGTGCGCTCCCAGAATCGGAATCATATGTATCTCTAGTTAAGTTTCATTATTGTATTGTGGAAAGGAAAAAAATATCCCAAGACGACAGAACATGAAGAAAAAACCACAGCAACAACAATACGAAAGCGATTTATAAAAAAAAATGGTCCCAATCTGACAACAGAATGGATTAACAAAAAAGAGAGTTATATATATGAAGCGAAGGAATTTCAATGGTAATGTCAATCAACGTACTTTAAACACCGTGTCTTTCTGAAAACATTGAAACTTAGCCATACTTCGGTTACTATACAAATGAAGACCTATAAAGTGCAAACTAGTTTGATGCATCTAGTGTGTCCTCGTTGTAGGAAACTCTGCCAAAAATCAGAAATTTTTCTTTAATTGGGCTTATAGTATAGAAAAGAACACTCGGCCCGTTCATCTCTAAATTGGAATTAGGATGCGTTGATTTTCCCCTAATTGCATATTTTCGGATTACTCTAATCTTCAATTATCACCATAGACTTATGAAGACTAGAGAGCTACTTCGAAAGGCGGAAAATTCAAAACAAACTTGACGTTTGAGCTAACATTGGAATTTTATCTTCTACATTTAAATTATGTCAATCTTTTGCATGTTCGACATCTTTCACACTATATGAGTGTTACTTGGTTGCGTTAGTATTAGAAACTGATTGGTATTGTTGCTAGGGTCAATCTTCCTGGCAACAAGTGACAGAAAATAAGCGACAAACGCGGTTCGATTATATTTTAAGTTCATTCATTTTGAATTCTTTTATGTTTTGTGTCTATTCACGCCTTGAGTGCGCCAAAAATGTTTGAATTTTCAATGCAATTCTGGTCGCTTTTACGCTACCACCATACAAAAATTGTACGTCAAAATTAACCTTTTTGCGTTTCTTTACGAATCTGTAGCGCACTTACTTACGGTGTGAATTTTGAGTACTAAAGATCACGCACCACGACAATTGTTTTCGGACCTCTCAATTCTCAGATTACTTTAACCGTCAGAAACATCGGATGACAACGATAACGATCGAACAACCGAAAAATAAATGATTTTAACATGAAACACTCATAATCGTCCCAAGTAAGCTGAAATATAAAGAGACACTGTGAAGGTGCACATGCCAAAATTTCCAAACAAACAAAATTTTTCTGTTTTCTTAAATGCTTGGCCTGTTTTGAATTTTGCGCCTTTTTGAAGTAACCCTATAGTCTCTGTAAGTCTGTGGCAAGAAATGTAAGCAAATTAATATTCACAAAACCATAGAATTTGAGAGCTGTCAATGTGTGTGGAGAAAAAGAAAATATTGTAAATTCCTTGAAATTCGTGCAATTGGGTCCCGGAAGAGCTCGGAATTGGTGAGACTTTCCTTACAGGAACCTTTATGGAACCTGATCTGTTATATAGGTGATCTGCTTTCGAATGGATCAAACATGCTTTACTAAGAAAGATTGATGGATTTCGAGATATTTCGGTTTAAAGTTTGTTAGTACGTACAAACTACCAACATTCATGATGACATTTGTGGCCATCATTTGTATATTTCAATGACCTTAGTCGAGGGGTGGCTTACTTTTTGGGATTGGCAAGATTAGCAAGTGGATAACCATTGATTAACAATTGATTCAATCTGAGTGAGCGATCTTTCTGACCTTACGAGAGAAATGGCAAACCTACTGGTTCGGAGATTGCTATTTTGACTTGTGTGGTTGAGCCCTTCGGATTCGAATCGAGCTGCAAACACCACACTTGGTCAAAATGAAAATACGTAACCAATACATAATACGCTATTGAATTACCTGAATAATTTTGAACGAAAGAAGGAATAGATTGATTGAACATATTGTGACACGCTTGTCGTTTCTCAAAAATTACAAATTGATTAAATTGGACAAAACGTTACTGATGTGTAATGCAAATCAAAATCAAACTACCTACTTCAAAAGAATCAGTGAAAAAAATTAAGTGAAAAATCAACTTAATGTTTGTAATTCCCCTAATCTTTCAAGCCGATTTGCTGTACACGACATCATTTATCTTTTATGCATATTCTCTGCGGACAGCAGTTATTAGGCTTAACTCAACCGGTCAAAATAATGCGTTCAAATCGAGTCTTAAATCAACATCGCTGAACAACATCTTATAACAGTACCAGTTTTAATCTTGAAAAAGAAAAGAAAGTCGACCCGATAAGAGAGCACACAAAAATATTTTCAAAAGCAAACATTCAAAAGAAAACATTGAACAAATTCGCTCGTGTTGTCTCTGGAATCCGATTCGATGCGTTTTTTTTTTGTTCGAACATTATACACTTTAGGTTGTTACGATCAAGAACAATTGGATTTAAGGTTGTTGTATGTATGAAGAAAGATGTGTTCGGTTCGTTGTAAGTACTTCAGGAAGTAACCGGTTCCGAAACACGTTTTCTCATTTTTATTATAAAATAATATCCGATCCTTCCCGCTCGTATTTTTCTTTTCTTTTTTAAATGGCATCCATAAAAACAAATTATGTATCAATTACTTGCCATCAAACCTGTATATTGTGACTCGTGGAATATAATGTAAGAATCTTGGTAAGAATATAAGAAGAAGAAGTCCCATCCCGTAAAATATAGTGGACGCTTTTAAACGGATAAATTAAAACAGGTACTAAATTAAAATGGGGAATTCATTGTCCAATTATGGAAATGAGATCAGATTTAAATGCGATCGCTTTTTATTTGTCCTGCTCGTACACACAATATGTTTCTAATTTAGTATGTGGAAACACAGTGAATGATATGCATTGTATTGTCGTCTGGCATTGTTAGTTTTATGGATATTTACGTTGATTTGGATGCTTTCCTTTGAGACCCACCCAGTTTTACTAGTGGCTTTACAATACCAGGCTTGATTTATGACAAACACAATTAGAAAAGGAAATCGTGAGTCTTCATAATGTTGGTAACCTGTTATGGACGGTTATACATCGGTTATCGATAAGGACCAAAAGAAAATGTCCAGGGATGACGCACTTCTTTGGTCTAAATGGGACTAAATCCATTGGACAAAATAGCATTTGCCGTCCTTCGTCATGGCCAGCTTGAATTCTCTTTCTTTAGTTGACATGAAATCATACGTTTCGAACCGGTTTGAGCCCACTCGGAACTCGCACTTATTTCCGTTTTTTACATTCGGTCCAAAAAATGCGTCACCTCTCGGAAAAAATCTGACTGATTCAGTCAGCAATGCATGCTCAAAACACTTGAAGTAAAAGATTTTGAATCGAAAGATAAAATAGCTATTTTGCTAACTTGTGTTTAAATGGAAATTTTTGGAAAAATGAACATTGTCAACTCGAGGCGAAGCCGAGGTTGACAGCACATCGTATGACCCACTACCCCCGTCGATACGTGGCTATGCATGTAAGAGTTCCAAACACGGCGAAAAGAATGACGAAAGAACTAGACCTTTATCAGCCAGTAGAACAAGCTCAAATGAAGAGGAGTCTAGTTGAGGAATGCAAGGAATATGATATCGAAATTGTATTGTGTTTCAAAGAATTTAACAGAGCGTTCGATTCGATAGAGAGTGCTCCAAGAAACCATCGAAAACAAAGGATCAAATTGAAAAATGAGTTTGCCAGGGCCACACCTTCTCACCAAAACCGATTACTTCCAGCCTGCAGACTGTGTTGAGTAAATTCGATTGAGGCAGAAAGGAAATTAATATCGATTAATATCAACCGAAAATTCGTCGACTTGCTGATGACATTATTCTTATAGCATCCATTGATTAGATTAAAAGAATGCCGTTAGACTCGGTCAGGCAGTGTTCGGCCAACTACGGTGTATATTCAAGAGCGACATGAACAACAGTCTGAAGGGACCATCCGTAAATTACGTCAGCTGTGTACGCTTGATTTTTGAACCCGCTACCACCTCTTTTACGCGATTTTGTATGGATAAAAATTCCCTCTTCCCTCTAACAAATTGAGAGTAGCACAAAGAGCTAAATGGAGAGAGACATGCTCGAAATTTTGCTCAAAATGAGAAACGAGTACATCCGACAGCAAGCGAATAACGAAAGTTTTTTACTTTCATTTCGCTTATGATTCGCTAGATGTGTACGTGCACAAAAGGTACAAGTAGCCTCTTGAGGTTGCTCGTCTTTCTTGGCACTGATGGCTTGATGAGATATGGCATTTTTTAAGACTTTCACAGAAGTAGAAAATGCATTGCACGTATCTCTCAGATCGAAACAGTGGCAGAAACATTCGCTTGTCAAACGAATATTTTCAATGTTATGAAAAGAATATTTTGGACCAATATTATTATGCAATGGCGACTGCCAATTAGACGACCACCGGAAGATGGACCAACAACATGAAATTAACGGCGAGCAAAGTAACGGCAGGTAATAAGTGGCAATGGACCGAGATAATTGAGATCTAGGGGGAGGCCTGACAGTGGATACAATAAAGGCTACGAAACAAGAAGGAGAAGATCACTCTACAACAAAAATGATAACCTTGGCGATGTTTTTGAACGAAAGAATCCTCACATTCAAAGACGTCGCTAATATTTTTACGAGTTTTTATGTGTTTTAGGGCAGTCATGTTGAGTGGAAGGATAATTTTCTACATCCATCCCACTCCTTCCTTTTAAAGTATGGACGTCCGTCAGTCGCCATAAAGTGACTAGTAAAAGTCGAATCAGTTTTATTACTACGGATTAAACATTCTCAACAAATTGAAACATAAAATTCGAATTACTATTGAAGGCTTTTATGTAAATGAAAAGCCAAAACAAAAAAAACCGATCTCACAACACTGGGCATCTTACATACTAAACGATGTATGGTTACGTGTGTATTTATTATCATACAAATTGTTTGTTTGGAATTTTATTTTGATAAATTTTTGCTGATAACTTGAATGCCTGAATACCAATAGGGTTTGGTCGATCGCAGACATTAATAACCAAAAAAAATTTAAATTCATAAATTCATTTCACTCGACATTTCATTTAAGAGCCGTAAAAAATGCATAAATTATTTTGGGATTTTTATTGCTTTGGATTGTTGTACAACCATGCATACATTTTGGGTGAGACTTTATGTCGAATCATAATTAGTTATGGTCATAATGGATACGGACATCAAAAATGGTCAAATCAAATATTTCAGATGCCATGCTCACTCCATACTAAGCATTCATAAGACTAAGCTACTCGCAAAAAGAAAAATCAAATGACCAAACGATCACACACGATGTTGATAATGCTGAGCTGTGTCGTCATTGGCGACATTTTCATCCAGACTATCAAAGCATGATAGTAGCTCCTGTCCCTGATAAAGCTATGCATAGAGGAAAGGCCACGAAACAGCAGTGATTGAAGTAATTGTCCGTTGCCTTCAAACGTGCATAAATAGCCGTTGGGTCACAGTTTTTTTTTCTTCTTCTTCTTTTCCAATTGATAGAAAGTAATAATTCCATCCATGAATGAGTTTGATTCATTCATAGTGCGGTTTTTCAATGTAATTGTGTGTGCACACATAAAATTCAAGTGTATTACTTTGCCTGTCGCATAAAGTGCGACGACCGATGCCTAAAGTGGAAACAAGTATGGTAATAACCGCATCGAAAGCAAATCTATTGAATAACATTTTCAATATTAAAATGCTGTGTGCAAGTGTTGGCTGTGTATAGGATAGCCGTATACCAATGGTTTTCCGGCTATTAAATTAATTATATGACTGAGGCTGTGTGAATGCGTTTTTGCAAGTTAATTTTGTATATTGTGGTCCGCGAGTTGCACTGTAAAGATCATAGCCACAAGAAATTTACTCGACGAAAAAAAAGTCTCACTTCAATTTAGTGGTCTACATTTTTTCTATGCACCACAGAGGAAAGCTCTTTTTACTCATTTCAATATTCATAACCATGTGAAACAATTTATTAACTACGAAACCACAAAGCTATATTGATGATCTGGTCAGATTCATGGGATACTCTGGGAAACTGTGACGACGACAGAGGGAAACTATGGAATTTTATTTGAATTCATGTTCAAGTAAGTTGTGAAAGAACTTCGGAAATCAAAGGTTTAGTTGAATGAGCTAACTTCAAGGCTCAGCTGAAGAGAAAGCATAAAACCCAAAGTCAAATTTGCACTACAACACCCCGGAAAATTTTAGATCTCGATTTCATAAAAATTTCTAAGCGCGGACAAAAAAAAATTAAATGAACTAACAGTGCCGACACCAGCCAGATCTCACACGTTAGTTCGATCTACATTTCTGTTAAACTTTACATAATTTTTATCGCAAAAAAATTCCCATAAATTCATTATGCTAAGAAGCATATTTAACCTTGTACCACCAAGTGTCGTGTCGTCACGCTTTGAAAATGTTTGCAATTAAGGACGTCCATGAAATGTTTTTTTTTTATTTAAACGAAAAAATCATTTTTTTCCGAATATTTTAACATTTAATTATATGTAGCGTCAACAAGTTTATATATATCACACATGATAGGTCTTAGGTATCCAGAATTAGGATGATTCACTTCGAAGTTTGATATTGTTTTGAAACGGTTGTATAAGCACAGAGTAAGTAATGTAATTCAGAGACCTGACTCCCCTAATTCGTAAAACAGATGAAGCTATAGAGAACATGGCCTTGCGTAACACATACTCATCCTATGGCGTTACGTTATTAAAAGGCAGTTACGAAAAGGAAATGTCGAATTAGCGAATTATAAGGAAAATAACATTTTATTATTCGAACAGCTTCGAATAGATTAACGAACCAGAATGTATTGGAAAGCTTCAACTGACAAAATCAGCCTATTAGAAACAAAGCTACATGAATTAAATTTCATTTTCCTTACAATTCGCTAAAATGTCACATATGGCAAAAGACACCCACTGGTCGTTAAATGTGAATTGTAATACTTTGGAGTTTGGATTGACTCAAAAAAAGGTGTGTTCAAAGCTAGGGCTTCGAATTTATTCAAGCGCCAAGGGTTCAAGCGCCAATCAATCAAACCCGTAACACGATCAATGAGGAACGCATACTGGCCATGAATTAAATAAACTGTTTAAACGCGACCGATCGCCACATATGCCTGCGAAACATGGTCGCTAACACAAAAACAAGAATCAGCGCTGACTGCTTTGAGCTGAAGGTGTGGAGATCAATTTGTAAACCAATAAACGAACAAGGGAGATGGAGGATAAGGACGAACAGAGAACTGACAGAAATCTTCGACGAAGACACCACAGTCTGAACGGTAAAGTCAGCCAGGCTACGATGGGCAGGACATGTAGTGCGGATGGACGAAAACCGAATACCAAGAAAAGCTCTGGAAAAACGTTTTGATAATAAC
>JANTFA010160860.1:0-20131 GCA_026413405.1 Phytosciara flavipes
TTTCTAGTTCGATGTAGTGAAAAGACAAAAAACTTTAGCGAATTATAAGGAAAATGACAGTGGACATATTACTCTTTGAAGAGACACTCGTGAGGATCGATGGCGGGGCTGATAATTAAATATTTTCTGGAAAGCTTTGAACTGTTTTTGTTCTTTTAAAACGAAATTGAGCATTTCATGAAGTGTACAGCCCGAGATATAGATTTTTGAAAGTATATTCCCGCACCTCTACAGTGTGAGACGTTAGCCACCTTAGTCCCTAGCTAAAGCTTCAAAAGTAACGTGAACTTAAACATAAAACATTGGACAGTAAAACTTTGACCACTTCAGAACTATGGAATTACCTTGGGCTGAACCCTACAAAGTGAAAATGGTGGGAGAAATATTTACGTCTACCCGTACACAGCGGGTACAATGGATTGAGGAAGTGGGCTACAATCTGTTTAAACTTGCAAGTGATCAAGTCTACATTGATTTGCTGTCAGATAGTGGTACAGGTTCGTGGAATCATTTTTGTAATCAATTCACTTCACCAAACGAGTTGATACTTTTGTGTTTTCCATAGGTTCAATGTCCGATAAACAATGGGCGGAAATCATGTTAGGTGACGAGACTTACGCAGGCTCTCAGTCTTATTTCAAGTTAAAAGAAGCTGTAGAAAGCATTATTGGATTTCCCTACTTTCTACCAACGCACCAGGGACGCGCAGCCGAAAATATATTGTTCAGTGTTTTAGTGAAGGAAAATAATGTGGTCCCAGGTAATGCCCAGTTTGACACGACAAAAGGACACGTTGAATTCCGGAAAGCTCATGCAGTGGACTGCACAATCTCCGATGCCTTTGACATCGATAACTTGCACCCCTTTAAAGGGAACATTGATTTAACGAAATTAGAAGAAGTGTACAGGACGCATCCGAAAGAAAATATTCCGTTTTGTTTGATCACTGTTACATGCAACTCTACCGGAGGACAACCGGTTTCGATGGAAAACATCAAGGCAGTGAAAGCGCTGTCCTGCAATTACGGCATTCCGGTGTTTTTCGATGCATCTCGGTTTGCCGAAAATGCGTACTTTATCAAAGAGCGCGAAGACGGTTACCAACAAAAAAGCATCAAAGAAATCGTCCACGAAATGTTTTCGTATGGCGATGGATATACAATGTCGGCAAAGAAGGACGGATTCGTAAATATCGGTGGTCTATTGGGAATGCGCGAAGAGTCTTTGTATCGCGCTTGCGAGGCTTTGTGTATTTTCTACGAAGGATATGTCACGTACGGAGGATTGGCAGGTCGGGATTTAGCTGCTCTAGCACAGGGCCTAGTGGAGTGTACCGAATTCACCAAATTGAAGGCTTGCATTAATCAAGTAGAATATTTAGGAGGAAAATTAACAGAATTCGGAATCCCAATTCAAAAACCGATTGGTGGACATGCAATTTTCGTGGATGCTTTGTCCTTCTTCCCAACCTTATCACGAGACGAATACCCGGCTCAAACTTTAGCTATTGAACTGTACAAAGAAGCAGGCGTACGTGGGGTGGAAATTGGAACTTTATTGGCAGACCGCGATCCACTCACAGGTTTGAATCGTTTCCCCAAATTGGAATTTTTACGTTTGGCAATTCCGAGACGAACGTACTCGTACAAGCATCTAGATTATGTGGCGGTAGCTCTGAAAAATATTTACGAACGAAGAAGTGACATCAATTCGGGATTGGAAATCGTTTGGGAATCAGAAATTTTGCGGCACTTTAGCGTAATGTTGAAACAGAAGAAATAAATTGTCACAACTGGCAAATTTTTATATTTTCTTACTCGTCGTTTTTCAACAGAGGTCAGGTCGACCTAAAATTCAATTTTAAACCCTCGAAAACGTTAGGTGAAAAGAAGCGACATCTATTGCTTAATTTCAACATATGGCTAATTCCATGACCTGTCCCGTGATAAGGTCGAAATTGCGTCTTGAAATAGCTCGGAATCGGTGCAACTTTTCTTAGATCATCCTTCATGGAACCCTAGCTGGTCTACTGGTCTAAGAAAAGGTTGATAGATTTCGAGAAATTTTGTTTTGACATTTAAAGTTTGTTGGTCACGAGACAAGGTCATGGATATCTTATCTATAAAAAAGTTTGTTGTGATTGCCTTCAGATGTTATTGAATGTGGATTCTTTAGCCAACACACAAAAGTGAGAAATTATTCAATAAATGTAACTGTTGCGCCAGAGCTTTCTATGCCGATCGTAGGGAACATTTCGCCAAAGAACATTGTAATTTTTCGCTCTCCAATAAATTGATCGTTTTTGCGGAAGTAAACGAGTACTGTTTCATAGACAAGGCCCGTATCAGGTCCGAATTTCACTCCACATTCGATTACATCGTCTTTTTGGAAAATAGATCCGAATTGATTCCCAACTTCAGAATTCGTGTACAACATTCCATCATGACCATGATAAGCGATTGAGTTCTTTACATATCCAGGGTGCTTACCAGTTGAATATTTTTGGTCAGTCAATCCAACTGATACTTTACCAGTGTCGCCTAGTTCTAAAATTTTTACTCTAAAATTGCAATTCTCTCGATCCAGACTTTGACTCGATTGTGCAAAGGACAGCTGTTTTCCGTTTAAATGCCTCAGCAGCGTCTGATCACTGTTTCGAATTTTAAATCCACTAACTTTTTGCCATATTTTTCTCGTTTTCATCAAAAATTCGATTTGTTTCTGTTGAGCGGTCACTAAATTTGCCAAATGGATGAAACAATTCGCATTTTGGTAATCTTTAAAGGTCATCTGTAAACCACATCCCTTATCACAAAAGACCATCAAATTTGGATTGTATTTACATTGTGCGACATGGTCCTTGAAATTATGTAATTTGACTGCAACACTGCAACCATATGATTCTGGAAAGAGAAACATGGTAGCGCTGTAATTTCTGAACATGTCTAGGTGCCTAGCTTTTAGAGTTCTACGATCAGACCTTACCATAACCACATTTCATATCTAGTTGATCCAATATAGTGCACAACAAATTTACAGCTGGCTTCATATCATTGATATCCATTGTACTACGATCCAAGGGACAAGTCTTATTAACTGCAAGCCACTGCACTATACAATCTTTACAGAATATATGTTCACATTTCTCAGATCGCATTGGATTTTCCATGACCGATGTACAAATAACACAGATGCATCGGTCGTCAATTGTCCCATTGATGAAGCAATGAACGTCATAACCCATATTCGTTGGATTACGATTTCTAACCGTGTGGGAAAAGGTCTGGTCAGTTGAACTAACAAGGAAGAAGGGAAATATGTGATAATTCTTGCATAACTTAAAAATTTCTTTTATTCGGGTTTGGATTTACCGAAGTACTCTCATTTTGCCTATTGAGCGATAGAAGGTATTTGAAGTGCTTTGGGTTGATGGTGATACAATTTTTCGCCTGTCTGGCTATACTAGTATCACTCCATATTCATCCTTAAAAACCCTTGCTACCCATCGATTTCTGAAGTAGTAGAATGTTGAAATTGAAACAGATTCTGGACCGTTCAGTATGGTATCTGAAGCTATTCAAGCGACTTCGTCTGTTATTTCCTTGCTTTCGATGACACTATTCACGCTATTCAACGTAATATAAAGGTCTCTTTTGTGAAGTGTCTGGGGCATGGCAGGAACCACAATGATTTAATGATGGTGTAAATATGTGAAGAGGTTCTATGCTAGGCATATCCTCTTGAGCTAGCTGTCCACCAAATTGTGGCGACATAGCTGAGTCGTGCAGTGTAGCCTTTTTGGGTTTAGACTTAGACCCCAGGATATACCATAAGTTCTACGACATTACCCAAGGGTGAAATTTTCACTAGTTTAAGTTCTTCACTAAACTGAGCGGTTAGGTGGATTAACTGAGAAAATAAATAACTCGAATGCCGTTCAGTTTTGGTGTCAGTTTCATTTTTTATTGCTATAACAATTTCAGTTTAAATTTCAGTATTTTCATCATCTTTAATGGGTCGGTATGCGCAGTATATCGCGCGGTAACGGTGACCATTCTTAACTCTAATAAATAATTCGTTTCAATAAAAAATTTCTTTGTTTAAAAATAGTTCTCAAAATTCTCAAGATTTTTGGCAAAATAGTAATCTCAGTTTTAAAATTCAAAAAACAACAGGACGTGTTCGTCTCCGCTCTAAATGTCTGGTTCCCCTTTCATATGGCAAATATTGCCATGCTCTCCGAACTGACCCAGCGTCACGAATCGACCGTTGCAAAAGTAACAGTGGAACAAATCGGTTATGTCTCCATTGTAGTTGTCCTCGTCATCCGACGAAATGTACACTGGTTCGTTGGTATCCATTCTTGGGTCCGGCAATTCTGGTCGCTGCTGTGCATTGTTGTTCAATTGATATTGAATGGTTGCTAAATCATCATCATCCGATTCCGACAATATTTCAACAACATCTTCACTATTCGTCGTATCCGGAGCAGTGGTGTCCATATCCACAATCTCAGCATTTTGTAGATCCATTTCAGGAAGATTCTCATTGACATCGATAGTTGATTGCAGTTTCTCCATTGAATTTTCAGTCGGTCCCTCAGAATCGGCAGATAATTTCAAATTTATGGTCTGCATGTCCAGATTCTCAACCAACACTATCGGTTGTTCCGCAATTATTTCCATCAACTCGTTGGGATCCCAATTGGATAGTTGAACACTTAACGGGTCGATCCATTGTTCGTAAACGACATGTTTGAATACATGGTCTTGCAATTGATGGGCAATTTTGAACTGCTTCTTGCACACGTAGCATTCGTAGTTGCGTGTTTTGACGCTTGTGACAATCGGATTCATTTCATCAGAATCGGAACTCAGTTCGACAATGAATGGTGGACTCAAAACAGGCTGTATGGGTTCAGGTTCCGGCAACGAGGTGCTGTCAACTAACTGAACCTCTTCAGATTCAGATTTTATACCCGACGGACTTTCAAAAGCAAATGGAATCTCCACAGGTTCGACTGCGTTACGATGATTTTTGATGTGTAGATTCAAGTAACAGATTCGGGTGAAAGATTTGCCGCACTTCGGACAGTTATGGAGATTCTGAAAGAAACAAAATTTGGCGACATGTTAGATTCTGTCCATAAAAGACTTTCAACGTATAAGGAGCCGAAGCAGATTCGCCATTTTAAAAGTACGGATGTCAGAACTCACCTTTTTGGGAGCACTATTCTCAATTGATTTCAAAATTCGCTCCGTCTTCGTGAGGTTCGGATGGAATTTTTTGTAGTGGTACACCAACGATGGTTTGGTGAACGGAATGTCACAGATCGTACATTTCAGACTACCACGATGGACCTTCATGTGTTCGTCTGTAAAATTATTTTTGGTTTCCCATTACAAGAGTTTTCCGTTCTGTTGTATCAAAACTACGAAATCTTACTCATTCTACATTCGTCATAGCACATCAACTTGCAAACGCTGCACTGATGTTGGACGTCAATTCTCTCTTCCTTGGCTACGTGCAATTGGGGATGGAACCGTTTATAATGGTAGTCCAATGACGGCTGGGTGAACCAAGTTTGGCAGATGGAGCATTTCACGTCACCATCGATGTGGACCCTAATATGCACGTCTGAAAATGATAGGACGGACAATAACATTTACCAAAGCGGACACAGGTAGATCTACACAGGCCGTACCGAGTTTCTTTCCGTCACAATTTATATTGCAAATGGGACACTGATTTCGATTAAGCGTGTTTAGGGCATTCGTTGATGTCTAGTTGATGTAATGAAGAGAAAATTGTACATTGAATCGTTCAAGCAAAGCGAGCACGCAAACTATACCTCCACGCCATTCCGTTGAAGCGCTTTTTGTAACAGTTCGGTCGTAAACGTATTCGTATGAAAACGCCTCATATGGTACCGAAGTGAGGGCGCCGTGAATGGAATATTGCAAATATCACATTGAGTATCAGCTTCCGTGTGAACGGT
The DNA here is from genome assembly GCA_026413405.1 of Phytosciara flavipes. Taxonomy (NCBI): domain Eukaryota; kingdom Metazoa; phylum Arthropoda; class Insecta; order Diptera; family Sciaridae; genus Phytosciara; species Phytosciara flavipes. The sequence continues at coordinate 5,999 of JANTFA010160860.1, forward strand.
CATATGGGTCTCTGTATAGAATTTCAGCGTTGCTGACAATTTTATTTCTCTCACAAAATTCCAACATTTCATTTTCTTACCCAATTTTTTGGCCTCCGCAAATTTCAATTTGCACACTGTGCATTTGTGAACTTGAACAACAGAAATGAAGTCATCCGGATGATAGCGCTTCTGATGATATCGGAATGCATTCGTTGTGAATCGAATGTCACACAATTTACATTCGACATCACCGGTAATGTGAGTTTGCTTATGTTCATCTGCAGAATGAAGAAAAGCGATGAATTGTTTCGATTTTAACAAACGCTACGTCTATGGAATTTACCCATCCTTTCCACACCACCAACATACACCTTGCAAATGTCACATTGATGTCTGTTGTTCTTTGTCTTCATCGTCACTTCATTTTCCTTGCCGTCAACACAATGCTGTAAAGATCGAAATGATATGAGTTCCTGACATGTCTCGTCATCGATTTTATATGCACCTCTTTGGTCAATTTGATGCCGTTGGATATGCGTTCCTCGTACAGTTCGAGGTGGTAACGTTTTTGGTGGAAATCTAGCGAATTTTTGGTGAACCACACGGAACATATTTCGCATTTGTAATCACCTTCGATGTGGACTGTCAAGTGTTTGTCTAAGAGAATTTTAGTTTTTTGTTTTCTCTCATTATAATTTTACAGTCTCGGCTTGGAATTAAAAATGATTTAAGCTCACCGAGTTTATTGGCCTCGCCACATGGTAGTTTGCAAATTAGGCACTGGTTCTTCAAACTATTTTCAGCAATCAGTTGCTTGTACTGGTCTTCTAAAATGATCGGAATGTCCTTCGATTCCAGTTCGTTAAGTGCTTGCAGCTGAAAGTTTTGAAAAAAGACAATTGAATAAGACGAATTCATTTTGTACAGCTCGGAATAGACAGACCGATTGGGGTCTATTTTCATTTCGAGTTTAAAGCTTAGGTCAGGTCAGGTAGAGAAGAAGAAGAACGTGACTTGACCTGAGCCGGTTTTCATTCAAAGTTACCTGAAGTTTTCAAACAAATTTTACAGGTAACTTCAACCAGCAGTCAATTTATAACAAATCAATTCAGTTTAGAACGAAGTTGATTATTTCAGGTTCAGATAATATTCGATATTCATCAGCGCCGTCCGTCTATCGGCATCAATGCGCTAACATAACAACACCAATCAGAAGAAGCTCACAAAGAACCCATCTTGGGCATGTGTGAAATTGACAGTTGTCCAGCAACCAATCTTTTGCTGACCCCTTCTTCTGGAAGTGTTACATAATATGCCGTCGTAATATGTGAATAGAACCTAAGAGAAGCTAGGTGTGACTCATTTCTTTCGACTAAATGGCCTGAATCGTATAAGACTAAATGCTATTTGCAACCATCTGAGGTGCACCGCTTTCATTTTCTTTGCTCAGTTGGCATGAAACCATAGCATTCAGGCCCGTTTGAACCTACTTAGATACAGCTCAAGAAGTGCGCCACCACTTCAAAGGAAGAAGAGAAAAACATCGTCCTGAGATTCCATGAATTTATTGTAAATACTTCATTGAAACAATGACCTGATTTGAATTCAATATTTATATCAGCGTCGTTCAATAATGCGTTGCTCAATAAGTGCACACTTCCCTAAGCGTCCGAAGATAAAGTAACGTCCAAGGCAATGAATTCATGAATGCATGAATAGAACTGAGCTCCAAACTGCTTTGTCTCTCTTCCGGAAGCATGTATCTACTTACAAAAACCAAAATTTCAAAAAACTTTGGAAATCATGCCCGTTGAGATGCATCAAAATCAGCACAAAGAATTCGGAAAATATCTCATTTCGTTCATGAACAAAAATATCGAAAGAACGAGAGGCATTTTCACTGGCCATGGTCTTTCGAACAATCACTCACACAATAGGATTGAACAACAGTCTCCAATGTGCCAAATGTGAATACATCGAATTCAGAGAGATGATAATATGACGACTGGGACGCCACATTTATCAACTCTCCGATCGAATTAGCCCAACACTTCGCATGCCACTGTGCGGCCGATATCAGAGCCAGAGCCAAACAAACTTTGGAATGTACACAATGTCCACACAAAAACATCTGCACTGTGCAGTGACCGCCCTCGACACCATTCATACTTAAATAGAACCAAAAGAATATGAACTGGTACCCACAGACGATCTTCGGCCCACTCATTCTACCTAAACCAAACCAACTCACAGTGGTGAGTTAAAGTTTTCAAATTTTATTTGTTTGCTTTGTCATGAGTCCACATCCCTCGACGGAATCTCATTTCTAGTTGATTTTATCATACAAAGTAATCATAAATCATAAGCCAAGTCTTCAAGTGAAGCGATAAAGAAAACGCGCCATATCCATATGATACACAGCAACGACATTGCAAGAACATTTAAGTTTTTATGAGAACCAAAAGATTCATAAAATGAGTTGAAGTGTGTTAATGTAAACATCGATCGCTGATTGTTTTGACTACAATGTGTAGTGCAGGCGTTTGAATAGCCTGTATATTACATGCAAACTCAAGGCGTCAGCAATTTTGATAAGTAAGTATAACAACCTTTGCACACACACACACACATTCCATACTGTTGGCTATGAATAAATTCGGAACATTGTAAGAAAGAAGACATTCTGTTGGTGCTATATAGTAACATGATATACAAATAGTACGGATGTGATAACGGTCGATTGGATGGTGTTTTTTGTATTTGTAATTTATGTAAATTATGAATTGAGATAAATTTTGATGAACTAGTGATAGTGTTTACAGCTAAGCATTGATAAGAATGACACCAAAACATACATATTTGAAGCATACCGGCGTTACCGGCATACCGGTTCACTATCTATATTCTGTGCCTACCGCAAACACATTTGTAATGAGAAAAACTTGTAGATACAAGAAGACGTTGATTACATGAAACTTCACCTCGTACGAAACCTAGCAGTTACGAGTTCAGAAAATTTTGACTTTATCTCTTCAAAGCTTGTTTTTCGCCGCTGACAGCAGGTCAGAAGACAACCTGAATTCACAAGAAACCTAGCCTGAAATGACTTGAGGCCAAGTTTTCAATTGATTTGAAATTCACAAGTCTGAGTAATTTAGGGTCTAATCCGACGTGGCACTGGCCAGAACCTTTCACAAGTTTAACAGTTCATACTCCTGTTCGATGAAAAACTACTTTACCGACGACCCATCAAATCACTTTCATGAGCCGGTCATTATAGCGAGCACTTTGTTTATATCATCGAATGTTATAGAAATGTCTTACGAGAGATAGGTCGCAGGTGAAGAAGTCGACAATACTCAAGAACGGTATTCGAAAACCGTCTGGTAAGCCTCACAAAGAAGGTGGAAAACGACAGACACATTTCAATAATTTCAATCAAAAACGATGAAAATTGAATGTTAAAGTGAATGAACTCAGCCACTTACCTCATCCGATATGTGTCGATGGATAGCCTTCAAAATGCGTTCCTTAATCATGTCCTCGCGATGGAAACGTTTCTCGTGAAAGAGCAGTGAATTTTTGGTGAATCGAATCTTACAAATGCGACACTCGACATCGCCGGTAACATGAACCACAGTATGACGCTCTGGGAAGGAAAAATGTTTTTTTTTCGTATTCAAAGGACAACAGGCAAAGCAAAAATAAAACTTACCCAGTTTCGTGGCGTCGTGAAAGCAAAGCTTGCAATATGTGCACTGAAACTGTTTGGATTGGAGAATAATTCGATTTCGTCGTTGATGTGCTGCGCTCGACATAGTCTGAAGTGGAATTTCTTTTTTGGTAAAACGGAAAGTTCGGTGAAACCATTTTTTGTTGTGTCACGTACCTTGCTGCTTATCTGCCGTTCGGACTGGAAAATTTCGAACAACTCACTATGGAAGACCTTGCGATGGTGTAGCAGCGAATTTTGGGTGAATGGAATGTCACAGATTTCGCACTTCAAGCCGCCAATGAGGTGAACTATGTTATGCCGCTCTGTGCAATAAAAGAAATTGAAATTATGACGCCACACCGTTTTCCCACTGATTGAAGAAATATTTTACTGAGATGGAAGTTATTGGCCACTGTCAATTTGCAAGTGGGGCACGTTCGCCTCGACTTATCATGCCAACGGCTGTTATGAGTTTGAAGCGCTTCGAATGTGAATCGAATTTGATGTTTTTCGCATTTGAATTCACCGTTTGCGTGCATATCATCGTGTTTGTCTGAAGCAGAGAATTTCAATGTCAAACCGTTAAGCTGAAGAGACACGAGCAATTTTCCGCTCGTGTGTCTTCAGCTTTAAGAGGTAAAATGAAAAGTTCACATACTCAATTGATCCCTGCTGCGACAAATGACTTTGCAGATGCTGCATGGCTGCTTCACCGATAACAATCGCGGAACATCTGGATGGAATTGCTTCTGGTGTGCCAGCAGTGAGTAGGGCGTAAACCGGATGTCACACAACTCACATTTCACTTTGCCAATTTCATGGACTAGCAAATGTTTTCCTGGAACGAAAAATTGGCCGTTGCCAGTCAGCTGATCGAGTTGAAATTCCAAGTTTTTTTCTTTTTACTCATTGATTTCGATTGCGACAGAGTTGTTTTGCATATGAGACATGTTCTGGTGTTTATCTCCGGATGGACACGCTTCTGATGCCACACAAACGACAACTGGGAAAATCGAATGTTGCAAATGTCGCACTTGAATTTACCAGTCTTATGATTTTGCATGTGGGTCACTGAAAGTGCAAAGAAAATTGTGAGAAAAGCAAGAAAGTCCTCGTCTCGTGGGTTCAAGAGTAGCAAGGCGCTTAATGAGAGCGATTACTGACTAGTTAACTTCAACTGGTACCGGTGTCACAAGTCAAAATGAGAAAAATTTCATACAAAATGTAGACTAAGCCTAGCTCTCAATTTTTCGTTTGCGTTCAAGAACTTTAACATCTGACCCCGCGACCAGTTAAGTATAACTGGTCTTCGCTCTCCCTCGCACACCTACTACGGTTCGAGTTGCATGAGTCGATATGAAATCAAATAAAAGTTACGACAAAAATTTGGACAAACCATTTCCAACTTTGACAGTGGCATTGCAAATCTTGCAGCGACGTTTCTTGTTTTCGAAAGTGGTCATCCCTTTGTTCTTGATGTGCAATCGATTACTGGACAAAGTTGGTTTTTTCCTTTTTATTGCCAATGGCTTCTTATGAAAATACCGTTGATGCCACCCCAGCGAAACTCTCGAAAATCGAATGTTACAAATTTCACATTTGGATTTCCCGTCTTTATGGAACTGCATGTGTCGTTTAAGCCGGTCGCCACCGTTCTTCAGTACGATTTTACATACACTGCACTGATTGCGATTCCCAGACGATGCAGTCGACTTAGCTACGGCCACTTCGGCGTTTGAAACTTCAGGTACACTCTCACACTCCATCTTTTCATCCATTTGCTGACTACTGACAGGTTCATCGTTTCTATGTCCGGTCGTATGTAGCGCCAAATGGAAAGGGCTTGGAAATTCACTATCGCAAATTTCGCATAGAAATTGGGCAATTTTGGGCGGAGGACATTCCACTGATGGCAACGATTCTTGGTCCCGGGACACTGTTTTCTTTCCGTGTTCGGTCGCATGTTGCGCCAAATGGAAGAGGCTTGGAAATGAACTGTCGCAAATTTTGCATAGAAATTGTGCAATTTTGGGCGCAGGACATTCCACTGATGGCAACACTTCTTCGTCCCGCGACACCTTTTCATGTTCGGCCGCATGTTGCGCCAAATGGAAGAGGTTCGAGAAATTTTTTCGGCAAACTTTGCACACGAGTTGTGCAATTTTAGGCCCACTCACTGGCAACAGTTCTTCGTCCCGGGGCTCATTATTCTGGCCATGTTCGGTTGCATGTTGCGACGTTTTAAAATTCCATTGCTTCTCTAAAGTAATTTTCGGAATCACTAGTTTGCGAACAGTTTGCGGCACTACATGTGCCTTCTTTATGGAGGTCACTTTTTTTACACGTTTTATGGTGTGCTGTTGCATATGATATTTCAAAGAGGCATAATGCCGAAATTTTTGCGAACAAATGTAGCACTCAATGAATGAGACTTGCTGGTCTCTGCACCTCTCACTGAACTCAAAATGTCCTTCGAACAGTACGAATTTTTTTAAATTTCTATCACAAACTTTGCAATAAAATCTCATTTTTATTGCTGAATTTTGTCACTTCTGTCCAATTTAATTTGAAACACCAAAAATTATTTGAATGCATTCCACCACATTCTCCGGTTTTTTTTTACGAACTATGCAATACTATAAACCGCCACAAAATCTGTCCTCTTTCACTCACTTATACCTGCTACACGAAACGATTGTCCGATTGTTTACATTTTCAATAACACAACCGAGCACAATTGCATGTGTATGTGTATGTGTATGTGAACTTCGCATTTGGATATTTTGAAATTCATTTGGATAATTTAAAGTTCATGTGGATATATTCTATATACACACATGCAAGGTGAATATTATGTTGCATAAAACGGCGTGTATGTATCGTATATTTGTATCATAAACAAAAGGTGCAGTGAGCAGTCTCTGCTTTCTTTTTTGCTTCATTTCATGCGTTCCATGCTATGCCATGAGCCGCACATTCTGTATCAGCGCGGTAAATTTCAAATGTATTGATAAACTTAATAAATTTCCTGTGGCTCAATGAGTCAATCAAGTTCTGTCCCTGGCACTTCTTTACACTAGGTCCCTACTTTAAAGGGGGTCAGATCAGATATAAAAGATATTTTTTGAAGAAAGAGATTCAAATCATGACTTAGTGTCACACAGCTAAAAATTGACCTCGGCTCGGGATTTTTATTCCGCATCAAACAAATTTCGAATTGTTTCCAAAGTCTGTTGGGAATTACTCAAGTAATCTTGATGACAGATATGTTTGTTATACGACCCGCATTTAACGATTTACATCTCATGCATTTTCAATAACAACATTTGATACGAATGCTGGCTAATAGACTTTTCAAAGAACGTTAGAAAGACTAGTTGCGCATGTATGGACGGACCACTTAAAAATTCTCTTAGATGTGGTTGACAGTTTTTGTTACTGTGAAAAGCATTCTTTCGAGTTTACCGTCAGAATATACATGGGAAGCAATTAATTTACCTGAATATGGCGAAATTCACGCGGTAAGTGCGCCAAAAATATTTAAATTTTCAACATATTTTTTGTCGATCAAACGCTACCACCATCTAAAAGCTGTGCGCCAAAACAAACATTTTTGCGTTTCTTTTTGAATGTGAAGCGCATTTATGGTGTGAATAAATCGATTTGGTAAATTTGGAGAGTTCTGAACGTCGAATTATTTCGGATTTTCGGCAATATTTTGAAGTTAGAAACCCCATTGCTCAACGTATTTATAATTCTTCTTTTCTCTAACATTTGATGTTATCTTTGACAGTTATACTCAACATCAGAAGCTGATCTAAACACTTGTCATTTTATTCAAAACTGATCTACCTCTCATTTGGATTAGTCAATTTGAAGTAGATCACTTTTTGATCAGTTAAATTAACTGGTCTTGGATTCACATGTGAAAATGAGAGAAATCACAAACTTAAACTGAACTAAACTCTCATTTTTTTCACTTATGAATTTTTGACAGCTGACCCTGAGACCAGTTGAATTCAAGTGGTTTTCATTCTACTTAAACACTTAGTGAACTCATTTCATGTACGAAAAATGTAACATCCCTACCTCAAAAATTCCGTACGTCATGTGTGTTTTACCATCCCCGCCAGCCCTAATGCGCATGCGTATTTTTGTTCGACAAATTCCCCAAGTTCCTCAACGTTCATTCAACACCACTATTCCTTTCAGCGCTGTCATCTTCCTCAACAAAAACTAACATGGAAAGTGGAAACTCATTGATTCTCCTCATCATCATTCGTAACGAACATAATGGACATTAAACGCATACAGGAGTGGTACCGCCGGTACCACATAAAATATCAGTAGTTCGACCAGAGTGTCACACACGCCTGAACAAAAAAACCAGTTTGTGTATGAATGTTGATGAAGTTTAAGGCGTGCAACAAGTGGTGTGGCTGTGTGCGTTTATTGTAAACCGTATTCTTGTATTAGACGCGAACAAAAAAGTTAAAGTGACAAGAAGAAAACCAGCAAATTTTCGCTTAAATTTCTCTAGTTTTTCGCGTTCATTTTCCTTTTAGTTTAATCAAATTGTGTGCATTACCATTGGCTTCACGTGATTAACATGATTTTCAATTGAAAATCGGTCAAAATGATTCGTATGTGTGTCATTCTTTGAATGGAATGGTGTAACAATAGAATTGTGAAGCCATACACCAGGTAATGGAGTGCCTTTTTCGAATGTTTGTCGCGTCAGAAAATATGTTATTTGAGTCACTGACATTAACTTTACACTGAATGTGAATTCCAAGAAAAAGCAATGGTTCATGCTGTGTATTCGTGAATTTATTATTTTTTTGGTGTTGCAAATGTGGTGAAACGATCACCAAATTATTTTATGTAGAAAATAGAGAAAACGAAAGAAAAAAAAACTCCAACCCAAGAGAGTTCAGTGAAAAGTGATTTTGATGCAATAAATTTTCAATTTTTTTTGTCGTTTTCATTCAAAGTCCATAGACTCAGTACGAACTATGGATACACCGGTGCTATTGTCACTATCAATATGCAGTGTATTGTTAGCATTAGTGACCGGTCTAAGCAATAACAACAACAACGATGACATATCGTCCAATGTTCGCAATTTACGTGATGTTTTCTATCCGGGCAACTTTATCGACCATGAGAATGGCCTATCGATGGGCAGCATTAGAAACGGTACGGACAATCGAAAGCCGGCTTTCCGCAATTGCAAAGGATACGCGCCGAGTGTGAAAGAGGAACAGCCAGCGAATAATTTTGTGATAAAAGTGGAAGCTGATGATCCGGATGTGTCGGATAAGATTGAATACAGTTTTGTGACAGCAGCGAGTGAACGACCGAAATTTCGCATCGACTCGAAAACTGGTGATATTTACACATCGCACACATTCGATCGTGACGAGCCTATTCGAGAGAAAGAGGTAAAATGCTGGTTGTGTTGTTTTGATGGATTTTAATTTAGTTGCTTTCTGCTTTGGAATGATACACGAAGATAAGGATGCGATTCGTTTAGTGTCGGTTCGTTGACACGAGATCTCTCTCTATAAATTATGTAATCGCATACCCACTTCTCATATTTTTGCATCTAATTAGCTACTGTTTGTTCTCCATATTGTAATTACACACCACATACGCACACACTATAACTAATTGAAATGATTCTTTGTTATGATGAATAATCGAAGAAATTTTTATGAACGTGCTGGTCTGTGTGTTGTATTCGTATGCTCGCATATACAACCTTCCTAATCGTACAGTGCATTGTCTTGGTAGTTTTCCTTGACGGTGCGATCTTTTGCTGGTTGTGTTTTTGTGGTCTATAAACTGATATGACTACAACTCCCACCCATTCTACGATAGAGCGTTCTTATTGCATTCGGATTGTGATGCGCGTTCGATTGCAAGAGTCTTCAAATTGAGGGTCTCCGTTTGTATGGTTAAAACACAACAATACTTAGACTTGACCACACATTCGGTTCATTCAGTATATCGTTGGTAAAGTATTTTTAAGCTTCACTATTCGCTGAATCTTCTTCTTCTTCTTCATTAGGTTGTAGGGGACCATTCATAAATGACGTTCCAATTTTTGACCATTCTTCGGCCTATGCTTTCCTCTATTTATAACATGGTGCTTGTCATATTTTGCTGACGCTCTCCCTCTCCCTAGTATGGGACGTCGTTTATGAATGGCCTCTATTTGTCTATCATTGGATGCAGCTTTCTCTCAATTTTCCTTACATTCTTCGCGGTCTCATGCTGCTCGCTGCCAGTTAGTCCCTTCTTACTTCCATTTGGCTATCTCTCTATCTCTCTCTCTCTCTCTCTGGTGGTCTTCTCATTGATCGTTATGACATGACGGTGGTCTTCACTTCATGATAGTTTGGGTAAAACGTTCATCAGTCCGTCTAGGAATGTGTTCCATTTCAATGATGCTATTCGTTCCGAGACATCAACGAATTTCGTTTGTTGCGGATTTGTCATCTTGTCTCTGAGTGAAAATCACAGCATTTGATTTTCTATGGCTCTCTGCGTCACTCTCAGGTGATTTCCGGACGCTTCTTAGACCGACTTTAATGCATTCTTGCTTCTATATTTGATCCATTTCCAATCCACTGCTTTGAATATTTTCTCAAGAGTCAGTGTGCATCATAGTGATATTCATTCATCAAAAATGTGAATACTTTAGTAACAATATCACCGACAATATTCACATTTTGCTGAATATTACCTGGTAACTCATTCTTGACAATTATCAAAGTCGAAAGTTTCTTTCGCCCATAAACAAGATGCCATTAAAAGTCCCGCTAGTTAAAAATCACAATGTCCAAAAAATCACGCAAGTTACATTAATTCACAAAGCCCTGGTGAAATTAAAATGAATGACGAATCATTACCGTCTGTTGAACAAAAATTATCTGTTGTACGGAGCCACTGTTATTTCTGCTGTACTGAATCGAATGTTTTCGTAACACTCGCATTGTGTATCCGGGTTGATAAAGTGTCCTTTTATGTGACCTTTTTGCACATGTGACAAGCCTTGTGTGTCTTCTCCAAAAACATTCACAAATGGATCATTTAACCAACAACGATGTAAAAACATGCAAATAAACTTTGCTACAAGTCTCACGCGAAAGTTGAACATTACAATAACAGTATGTCCACTGCGAAAATGATGCATTACATTAACTCTTACATTTTGAGCACCTTTTCTTTCGGTAATTGTTTTTCTAGTTTCAGTTATTGTAATTCTACACCTCGCTTTCGGCTCTGGTATGCAAACTCTAAACTGGTTGAAAGACAGTTACAGAGAAACTTGTTGCTCGAGAAAAAAATTGTGAATTTGCTTTTATCACAAAATTTTTACCTCCAGAGACGTAGTCAGACCAACATGAGGGTGGGGGTGCAATTTTAATACAAACTTTTCAGGTGGGATTTCTCCCAGCTCGAAATTCAAAAAAGTTCAAGGAAATTGAAGCAAATTTTGATTTGTTTGAAAATGTTAGCCTCAGCTGGTTACTTCATGTAATGAATTACTAACGCAGCATCCAAAGTAACTTACTAGACTTACTTTCCGGCTATCGTGATAAAGACATTTGAAGGGTGAGAGGAGAATATATCTTGAATCTTCAAAGGAAGTTTCTTTAGATTTCAAACATTGAAACTTTATAAGTTACTCGGATTGGGGAATGGTTTGTTAGTGGTTACTAACATTTGAGATTTCAAAATTTTCTGTGTGGGATGCAAAGCCGTTCATATAAATTCATTACATCTGGTCGGAACTTCCTCATCCTCAACGACAGCAGCTGCTTGAGTTCTTAGTTTTAAAGACCTTCTGGAGTTTCAATTCTTACTGACAGTCTTCCATAGTTTTCAATAGAGCGTTGAAGACGAAGTGATCTCTTCGACTTAAATTTGTATCTGGTGCTAGCGAACATTTAAGGGGAACCGGATGTGACCTTCAACAAAGAAATCCCATAAAAAAAGTCGCTGAGTCTTGTTCTATTGACCGGTTGAGTTGAGCCATATTAGGAGCCCCATTCCTTAAAGTTTTTCTACATTGATACACGCGTGTGTTTTTCCAGCGGCACGACTCTGCCAACGCAATAAATTCCCTAAACGTTCTACCATTCCCTATCGATAAAACATTTTCCCTTTCGAGTAAAGTTAAAATCCATATTTCAAACGAGTTGTCTTGGCTCATAGCTAAGGTTGTGTGCAAACAGCATTCATCTTTTGAACGAATTGAGTTCAAGTCAGTCATTGAGTCATACCATTATACGGTAACGCGAAGCATGTAACGAATAATCTAAATCAATGATGCCAATCTGCCACTCTCCGTTCTGAATCCTTGAAATTATTTGCTTGTGCATTTTTGTTGTATTAAACAAACTGTATTATGTGCACATGGATTCTTAGGTTATAAAGTATGGCGTACAGTATACGTTAGGAGAGTTCACAAATGTGCTTAAAGAGCGACCGATAACAGAACATTGTTTAGTGTTACTATGCTTTGTCACGCACGTTTTGTTTATTCTTTATTTGCCTCTGTTATTGCACGAACAACGGACATTCTGTTTTCCTTTGGAAACATTTTTATTACAGTTCTCTGTCGGTTGAGAGCAAAGGAAAAAAGGTCGTCGGTGACTGACACTCTTTTTCTTCGTTTTGTTGCAAATATTTTTCTTAATAATTGCATTAACACCATGACAAATGGATACAATGTAGCTTAACATTTTTGTGCTGATTTGTATCCTCCGGCTAGTATCCAGGAAGTTTAATCGAAAAGAATTTCATCCAGCAAACCCACATGCGGATGGTATTGATATTTTGGTTATTTATGGTGCCATATACAAGCAATTCCGAATCAGTTCATTCAACTCACGTTCGAATTCCCTGACAACGACATAAATAACACGCCGTATAGATTCAAATTTATGCATTCCAGTTTCATATGTCTTGGCTCATAAATATAATATAGGGCGATCTAAAATATGCATAAGAGACACACAACTTTGATTATAAGTTTGTATACCATTGATGATGGGAGGAGAGAAACAAAAAGTTGTTTTCAAATTTGAATGAATCGTTTTATGATATTCGAATCACAACAAGAGATAGAGGAAGAAAAAAAACTTCACAACACTGCTGTTAATGTCTGAACGGCATTCGCAGCCCAAAATATCGAAAGTAAGATTTATTAACATAATGCGTACGGTTCTTTCGATTAAGATGCATCTATATTCACGAAACAATAGTTATTCGGTTATCGAGAGGAGAAAATTCCAACAAGAGGAATGTTTGCGATGTTTGCAATTGAATGAATGAATGGATTTCCCCCACGTGAAAAAAAGTGCTGTACTTTTGTCAGCTATAAAAATGTCATTCGACCAGTCGGCCAAACGATCATGACCTACAGATCATGACCTCTATACATAGGAGGTCTTGTAGAACAGGTAATCGGCTGCCGCACCACTTTTCATGCAAAAATTTCACCACGCCATACAAACTTAACTGTGGTGAGTTTTTTTTGTATGCCAAAGGTGTGTGACACAAATCACTTGAAAAAATGGTGCATGGCATAGACTACTTATTGTATAGCCTTACTACAGATTACAAGTTGTAGTTTGAATTGTAGTTTCGGGGAGTGAGAGAATAACGCGCAGAGCCGATGGCAAGGGTCGTATTCCCATTCCCACTCGCCAACACAACAATTTGGAAGCAGTTGCGTACTGTGCTTTACGTAAACCTCGAAAAATGCATTTACACGAGGTTAGAAAAAAAGGCAAATGACACCGTACGCATGAAAAAGAATTTCTCATTCTCATTCGTTAAACTTTCTTGGTATAATCGGTTGCCACTGGTTGCCATGGATTGCTTCAATATAAAAGACGTTGGAATAAGTAGAACCATTCAGAGGAACATTAAATATTTACAAAGAGACAAATAACAAAATCATTGTCGTCGTCGACCACTCAAAAAATTAATTTCTTGGAGCAATACGATTTATTATAGAAATCCGATAAAATAAATAAAAACTTTCGTTTCATTCCATTTTTTGTTGTTGTTCTGCTGTAGATGACACATTCCACCTCTCGTCGTCTTCGTGGTGCTGTTTCATCACAAATTTTATCTCCATTTTTATTATTAATATTTTTGCTGACCATTTTATTCCCTTTGCTCTTCATATTTCGCATTCATCGGACGCTCTATATCTATATTATGTTGCAAAACACATTTTACGAGTCACAACAAAAAAAGCAAGCAACCGAACTGTCCAAGGGTGAAAATTTCTGTAATTTTTATCTCCCGGCTTTTGTTGTTGGTTCTCATCAGTCGAATTTGATATGGATCGGTGAGTTTGACTGCCGTACATCTGGTTTCGGTGTGTTTGGTTTATGGGTGAGAAATAAAAA
>JANTFA010160861.1:0-10369 GCA_026413405.1 Phytosciara flavipes
TCCAGAAAGTCGGAAGCAAATAGTGCACACGCTTTCATTCGTCGTGCTCGGAGTGATTCTAGATCGATCAGTTTGCATCTAGAGCTATCCGATGGTAGGTTCGAGCGCCTGTTCCAACCAAGTTTTCTCAGTGCAAACAATAGAAACGGTTTTTGAACAGATTCAATCCTTTTATTGTGCACGTCGTAATTCGAGTTACAAACAACACTTGCGTATTCCAAAATTGAGCAAACGTAGCAGCAGTAAACACTTTTGAGGATGAACACATCGCTCATCTCACAAAAATTTCTCTTGATGAATACCAATATCGAACAAGCTCTCGCCGTGATGTGGTCAATGTGTTCGTTGAAAGATACTTTCGTGTCGAATATCACTCCTAAGTTCTTGATTTTCAATTTCCGTTCAAGTTTCGTACCATCGACAAAGTAATCCATCAAGACTGGTGATTTATTCCTGTAATACGTAACATTGAAGCATTTCTTGACATTTAAGCACAGCCGATTTTTCTTGCAACATTTCACAAGTCGATTTAGGTCCCATTGAAAACGTAACGCGTCGAGACTGTTGCCCACTTCCATGTAAATCTTCAAGTCGTCAGCGAAAAGCAGGCAGTGAACCTGGAGTGATCAACTACGATATAAGAATATTAAATTCTGAATGAGTTCGCTTAGTCTCAATATACGATACACAGCCTTATCGAGCTTTCCTCAGAGCTTTCAGCGAACAAATTGATAAGGTAATAGAAAAATTAACGTGCTGGACGTATAGTATACGTAGTGGACGTCTAATTTGGATTTCAGATTGCTATTTTCGGAGCATACTTCGGAAAAGTTAGTAAATCTGTGGTGCGTTAGTAAACGTCCCACACGGATGTCCTCGCGTAAGTTTGTTATGTATAAACTTTTTTACGTATACTTGCTCTACCTTAAGTAACGTTCCCTCTAATAAGATGCTTCTGAATAATTTAAAATTTAAGAGCAACCATTTAAAATTTGATTTGAACTTAAAATTTTGGTATTACATTGACGTAGAGGATATCATTTCTCTTAGTGAATCCTACTAAATTCATCTCATGTTATGCGCTCATAATTGCTTCCAATACTAAAAACTAAAATACATCGCGTACGTATGTTAACGTGTAGCAAGTATGATCTTTCGACATCATACTTGTCATGCGTATGCATACGTCCTTAACGTTTCCCATTTTATCAATACGTGCTGGGCGTTTGCTGCAATTTTGGAATGAGATATACATACAGAAATTACATACACCCAATTCGTATACTATACGCGTCAGATGTATGGCATACCCACCGTACGTACACCAGACATACGACACGTTAACCATTCATATCCGACGTTTGCTGTACATATCTCAAGTAATTACTGGATCTTCTTTTCACTCGAGACTACATCATTAGACTCACTTATATGAATGTACTGTTGCCAATAGTGAGAGTTGATTTGGCGACAAGTTACCAGCCACAATATCAAACCTATGGTTATTAAACTCTATTGATATTTGATCTATTGATGAAAAAATTGGAAGCTGCGATGGTCTTCAGCGAGTATTTCGCGACGAATTACACATAAAATGACTGATAGATTGCCTGTCGATACTTATAACCAAATATGCGTCGTAAATCAAATCAATGGAATGTTGACATCAGGGTTGCTATCACTTCTACCAATCAGTACCAAATGATAATAAAACTTATTTGTGTGAATAGGTCGTTAAACTGGCTACAATCTGAACAGAGGAATCTTTAGTGCTTCTCCTAAGTTATGTAAAATAGCTTTTTTAAGTTTCATGAATTTGTTTTCGTCAATTTTAAAGCATTTCTTGGGATTTTCACCAATTCTGAATGAAAATCAACTATTGCATGTGATTTCATTGGAGAAATCTCAAATAGTTGGATGAGAATTATTTGAATTCAAAATCTTGGCGCGAATAAAAAGGACTTTGAATTTGGCGAAAAGTTGTTTTTCATATGTAACATTTTTGCTTTGCTTCGCTCCATCCTCGGACGTTTTCACCATAGAAGTCTTTTTCCCGCTAATGATGAGCCGAATTGTTATGGTCGAAAGATTTGTTTTCATTGTTGTGAGTTTTTAATTGCCTTTTCGACTTGTTTTGGCAAAAATATTTCTTGTTATTTTTGTTTATTTGAAAACTTGCAAACATTTGAATGGCCCGCCCACTGTTATGACTCGGCTAATAACAAATATCCTCCTTTGAAACGACCTATTTTTAATACAATAATGTCCTACGCGTCTTGCGATAGAACACGATATTTTAAATGGAAAAAGAAGTAGAAACACATTCGAACGCCTCGGTTTGAGACTCAAACTTTGAGTTGACTGATATGTTCTGGTTGTAGTTACAGTCTGTGACTTTCAGACATAAGGCGTTTAATGGAACGACTAAGGCAAGTGTCCAGCGATTTTGTTACCATCAGGGGTGTAGGAATATAGAAAGCTACAGTGATGTAGAAGAGTGTATGGCATCCGACACTCAACACTGACATCTTGTCTGAACCGAATTGGAAATTTAATATCAGTCCGTGAGGAATTTTTGTCTTATCTCGTTTCCAAAGCCAATCAAATGAGATGTTAATTTAGAAAATAATTTTAAATAAAATCGAAAGAAAAAAACTTTTTTATTGCATTTAAAGTGCTAAACTGAAATACATTTAACACCACGATATGGTTTAGCAATGCAAATTTCCAGATATAAAGCTGACATTTTCGGATATAAAATGCCATAAAGACGTGACAAAGTTGTAGTCGTAATAATTGTATTTTATGAGTGACATAAAAAGCATTTTATTAATTCGCGGACAAAATATTTTCGGCTCTGATTCATTTGGATGGCTAATTCTAGCAGTTATGTCTTCATTACTTATCGGAATTTTAAAAGAACAACCAAAGAAGTCTCGTGATATTATATCAAAAGTGTTATGGAAATTAGTTCGAATAACCATAATCTAGGAACCGACGGCATTATAGCTGAAAAGTGCTAGAGAAATCAGTCCGATAACCAACCGCATGCAACTGCAAAGTTCTAGCAAAATTGTTATGAGTCACCCAAAAGTCTAAAAGTCTTATTATAAGCCACCCACCCTGAAGAAATTAAACCGGCAGCAGTGATGGAGGTTCGTAGTAGCTTCTTCACATGCAAGAAGTTCTTTCATGAATTGTGTCAATTTCACTCCTAGGACTTACAAAGGTTCTATCAAAATTCTGCTGCTTGTTTGAAAGCTTTACTTGACGAAATTTATCTTATTTTTACCAAGTTGAGTTTTCACACTAACTGTACGCATCGCGCGCAATAAAATTTCAGCGTAGAAGAGAAAAGAGTTCGGTTTTCTACCGCTTCTCCGTTCATATTTCTATTGAATGCAATCGATTGGGTTGCACGATTTCGTGAAGTCGTGATTCCCATTCTATGAATATCTGTGAGACGTCTTACGTTCACGCAACACACATACGTGATATGCAAAAAAAATTCGAGGCTTGCTGATAAATAATCTAGTGCAACAGTAGCACATGTAATTTGGAGACCTCAGACAAAAATTGTGCGAAATGGAACCAGAGACGTTACTGACAGCCACATTATTACTCCTACTAAATTTAAGTGGGAATGAATCCTATAAAATTCTTGGAATATTTCACACATGCTCGAAATCTCATCACATTGCTGGCGGAGCATTGATGAGGGCACTCGCCGACAAAGGACACGATACAATTTATTTTACTGGACGTGAATGGAAGAAATATTTGTTTAATAGAACTGCTTCCGCGAAGTCAGCTCGCCGAAATGGCCAGTATGAGTTTACCACGAATATTGAAATTATTTTCAGCAATGGGTATAGGTATGGCCAATTACACACTAAACCACGAATCGTTTCAGCACTTTCTTCGTACCAATAACATTCGATTCGATGTAGTGGAGATAATAATGGATATAATGGAGATATACTTGAATGAAGCATTCCTCGGCATTGGACATCATCTTAACGCATCAGTTATTAGATTCTCGACGTTCACTAACACCTAATCATCGAATGAAATGGTTGGCACACCCAGTCCAATGTCTTATATTCCACATCTTTTTGTAACATTTTCTGACAAGACGTCATTCCCACAACGAGTGATGAATGTGCTAGCTTATGTTTTCGAGGAACTTTTCATATATTGGTATTATATGCCGGAACAAGTGAAGCTCTACGACACAATATTTCCGGATCCGAAACCGTCGCTCCAAGAACTACAGAAGGATGTGTCACTGGTGCTGCTGAACAATCACTTCAGCTTGAGTTATCCTCGTCCATATGTCCCAAACATGATCGAAGTCGGTGGATTACAAATCAGTCGCAAACCTAAGCAGCTTCCAGCGAATTTGCAAAAAATAATGGACGAAGCTGTTCATGGGGTCATCTACTTTTCGCTTGGAACGAACATTAAAACGAATCATATTCCCGTCGACAAACAAATCGGAATTTTAAACTCATTCCGAAAATTAAATCAAACAGTTATGTGGAAGTGGAATGAACCTGTTATTGCTGGCAAACCTGACAATGTGCACGTTAGCTCTTGGTTCCCTCAGGACGACGTATTAGCCCATCCCAATGTAAAGTTATTCATTACCCATGGAGGTTTGTTGAGTCTTACGGAGACCATATACCACGCGGTACCGGTCATTGGCATTCCGCTTTTTGCTGATCAGCAATTGAATATGGCTTGGGCTGGAAGGTTGGGATACGCCAAAACAATTCAACTGAATGAATTAAATCAGCACAGTCTTTCATCAGCAGTTAAGGAAGTTCTTACGAATGACAGGTAAGATAGATCTTTGAGAGAATGAAGTACTACAAAACTGAATGAAAGAAAAACTTTTGATCTAGATACGCCAAGCAAATAAAATTGATGTCCGAACGCTACCGTGATCAAGCAATGACGCCTCTTGAAACTGCCATTTATTGGACAGAATATGTAGCTCGTCACAAGGGAGCACCCCATCTACGTTCAGCCGGATTGAATCTATCATTCTCCGCTTATCATAGCCTCGACGTATTCGCTGTGTTATCCACTGCACTATTCGTTGTTTCTTATTTACTGTGGAGGATCGTCAAATGGAGCGGCAGTAGAATGGTTTTAAAGATAGGCGAGAGAAGATTCGTCAACAAGAAAAAAGTTAATTGACAAAATCGAAGCCGAGTATTTTTTTTGCAAGTTGATCGTGAAAAAGTGTCCCTAATACCAATCCATCATTTCTCTAAGTAAAGTCCTATGGTAACCAGATCTTCGGCTGTCGGATTAGAATTTGGAAGTTTTAAATCGAATTGAGCTGAATCAACTTTGACCACGATCTTAAAAATTGACACAGTCTGTTGATTAGGACCCACTCTTATTCTTAAATCTAAATATTAAAATTCAATGAAACTTAGCTCTCACCTTCAACTCAAATTTCCACAGAATTTATTGACTTCACAAAGTTTTACTCTTACCTGTGCTTGAAAGCTATTCATTGATATAATATAGGGTAGATAAGCAAACACGAAGAATATTTTTTCGGAAACATAGCACACACGCAGCTACAAAAGACAATATTGGCAACATGAACTGACGTGCCATCAACCGTGAACAGAGACAACTGACACAAAATTCTTCATGTTTGCTTACTTACTTAGTCGGGCACTACAACCTACTGTTGGTTTTGGCCTCCTCCAGCACTTTCCTCCAATTTGACCTATTCCGCGCCAACGTCTACGTTCTCCAATCGCTTACTCTCAGTGCTTTTAGATCCGACTCAAACTCAAACACTCTTTAACAATGTCAACATTTCGTCCAATCAAGTCAACGTCGTCAGCGTAGACCAACAACTTACTCAACTTTCTGAAGATTGTACCGCTGGTTTCTACGCTGCTCTCTCTTATAACCCTTTCAAGAATAATGTTGAAGTATAGAGCTGCGAGTCCATCACGTTGTCTAAGTCCTTCCAGGGCTTCATAAACTTCGGAGAAATTGTTGCTTATTCTCGACAAATCCACAAACTTTTTGGGGTAAGCAAGTTCCACCATAGCATTCCATAGTTTAATATGGAAAACCATGTCGTATGTCGTGTACAGTGTATGCAGTTTCGCTTACCTTATTTCGGCAATGGAAATTTCGTTAAATTAATAAACTGAATGCGATGTAAAGAGGCTATCAACTCCACCATAATAATTGTGTTGATTAATATAAACAATTTTCAAACACATTATTTTATATAACCGGCAATTTTCTAATTTTCATATCATCGTTAAGCATCTAAAGTGAACACAAACTTTAAAGCGAAATAAAATAAAGACAAAAATTTTTGTTACTCTTCTTGCAAACAGAAAAAAAAGTAAGAGGAAACATGGATGATTGGATGATTATGATGAGAGTGCAGGTATGATGTAAAAATACGATCGAGAAACGAACACCACACAAAAAAAACCAAATTGATTGTTTATAATAATCATACTGCAGCGTTTTGTGTTGAAATGAAGCCCATAATTAATGTTTAAGTATCTTCATTATTGGAATTAAAAAAATGGACTTGGATATTTTATGGTGCAGAGGGTAAATTGTTTTGGCGTTTATGCTAGGACATTTACAATTTGCGAACATTGCAATCATTTGTCCTAAATTAGTCAGCATGAAATTTGGTTAATTTTCGGTATAATATAGAATCGGAAAGGGTTTTGAGATGATATATCAAATGAATAGTTGAACCCAGAAAGTGAGCATGTCACATTAGTGAATTATAATGAAAATGAAATTTTGCTCCTTTAAATTTCACGGTTTTTGTAGGCCCGATAGAGACAGTTGACAGGGCTGTGTTCGTTTTAAACTTAAAATATTTCCTGCATTAGCAAAGTTTCGTTTGTCTGTCGTTTCCACCGCAGGAACAGCCAAATAAACTCTATCAATTTTACTCTTTATTGGAAATGGAAATTTCATGAAAGTTAAGAAATTTCGAAATCTCATGCTTTTGGAAAGACAAGCTCATTTTACACACAATTCTATAATAGCACTATCAATGGATTATAACTGAAGCATGATAATAATGATATATCTGCCGTTTCTGACAGATTTAAATACATTGGCATCCTACAAATGGAGACGAAACGGTGACTTTAGGTACTCTAAGGAACGACTTGACTTGTACGATTAATTAAAGACCATCATTCAGATTTTACCTCGATACATTATCATATACCTCGGTCTGAACCTTCTCAGATCATTCATTTCCCTTTCGACTATAATTACACGATTTTGGTTTTTGAATTATATAATTTACAGAAGCGACTTCAATTCATTGAATACTGACAAGTTTATTCCAGATCCACCGCAAAGTATAACGACAATGTCACCTGGAGCCGTGCCTTTTGATTTGAGTAGATTGTCCACGGATCCATTGTATATAGCAGCCAGTGAAGCCGAACATGACAACTCGACAAGGACACGATGTTGGTCGACAATATTAACCATTGCTTGAATACTTTCTTCGTCGGTTACCAGTAGAGAAGTTATACGAAATTGCTTCTGCCAATAGTCATCCACAAGCCGAGGTGCTACTTCCAACGCACTTAAAAGCACACGAATGATTAAAATTCTTCATTGTTAAAGTGTTCATTTACCCTAAAGTAGTCGCACGACTAGTGATTTTTTCCAGACGAGCCCTCTTGCCTCCTGATTCCGTCATCAAATTAAATGAACGAGCACCATGTGTCTCTACCACGATCACTTCAGTTTCGAACCAGTTCAATTTCCTGATACCTTCAAGAATACCGAGAAGAAGTCCACCACCACCGCAAGACAAAACTATTGCTTTCGGTTGTGTAGTTAACTGCTCTGATATTTCCTTAACCATTGAAGAATGTCCCTCCCTAGCAAATATTTGATAGAATTAACGTTGCATGTTCCAATATAATTGATTGACATACCAAACTATGGGATCATCGAACGCGTGAATGTAGCATGACTTTGTGGTGCTCTGATCAGCGACTAGTCCCAAAGCATACTCATGAGCTTCGTTCCACACTGATCCGTGTCGTATGACTTCGGCATTTTGTTCTTTCAAAAGGCTGATAGCATGTTGATTAGTAGTAAGTGGTACAACTACAGTTGCTTGGAGGCCGAGAACACGAGCCGAACGGGCTACAGCTGAGCCAGCATTTCCACCAGATGAAGAAATCACTTTCGTGTAGCCATCCTCTTTAGCCTGAGTTTAGACTGGTTTAATTATTTAAATTCGATAAACATTACACAGTACAACCTTCAAACATCGTAGACCGATACCGCGTTGTTTGAAACTACCACAAGGTTGAGTATTTTCTAGTTTCAGATGAACATTGAAATTGGGTGTATGTTTTGAAATGGGCAAACTTTCAATTAGCGGTGTTGCTATCGCAACTTTATATACAGATAAATCAAACTTGTCCATTCTAACTATCACTCTACCGTAACGACTCGAAGTTTCTAACTGACTCTTTTCAATCCAATTTAAATATAGTTCAGGAGCCGAGAGTATCTAATCAGTAAGTGAGTGATAATGTGAACATTGAAAGTCATTCAGCGATAAGCGCACTCATCGCACATTATATAGACAACACAGAGTCAGGTTTTATATCGCAAAATTCCCACTTTACTTCTCATTCATTCATTGTTATTGAATTACGAAAAATTACAGCGATTTCTTGGTTTCTGAACCGTCAATCTTGAGACGATTTTTATGCTGTGTTCTTGTGGAACGATTTTATTTTGTTGTTTAATTTGTTGTGTAATTCATGAGAACTTGAACTTAGTGTACAACAATAACAGAGCGAGACACACTGAGATTAAAGGTGTTTATAGACAGTATAGAGAAGACCTTGAATGGTTTTTGGTGCTGGGATAGAAAAAGTACTGAAACATTGAAAGCTGCCGATAGAGTCGAAAGAACGATAAACAGAATAAATAGAAGACACACAAATAATAAAATTTCGCGGCTGTATTGGAATGAGTAGTCACATTGAAGCATATCATCCGCCATACTCATTGAATGGTTATCTGATATTTTCACTAAATCCGAACATACTATTTGAAACTTCGAACTCAGGCAAAACTCTCTGCAATGTGAATGCGACAAAAGTGTTAACGCCAAAATTTAGACTAAAACAGTCGCTATTTACCTGCCTTTGCAATTTCGGCACTCGATATGGTCATAGTGAATGTATGTATAATGAAACAAACTAAAAATCCAGCATAGGAAATGAAGCGATTCGTTGTGTTTGCCAATACCAAAATGCATCTTCCCTGTAATATCGAAGCAACCACAATAATCCATCAACGACTAGATTTGAACAGTCGTCCCGGTATACGGCCGATGCCGGCGCCGAGTCAGGTCAATGTTCCAAAAAGTGTAGCACCCGCTTCGACAGCACCATTCCATCTTGCCTCTGATTGATTGTCTATTGCAATCCAAACCATTTCCATATAATAAATTACTTGGAAAAATCCACACAGTTCGATGGCACGCCAAATGCTCCACATGTACCATGTGGGCTGACCGGTGGAAGAAACAATGCCCAAAATGTGGCCGTTGACAGTGAGGACAATGTGATTATATCAAGACAAACAACACAATCAGTTGAGCAACAACGGCACACAAAAATCTTCCGCAGAACAGTGTAGCTGTGCCGTCATTTTCAAGTGGTATTACTTATCCACCTTCGCATATATGTGAAATAGGTTGTTACTTCAGTTGTAAGGAATACGGCAGAGAAAAGTTGCGCAAGAAGTAGAAGTTCGAATGTTGGCCAGAAGACACCGCACGTAATAATCATCGGTTTGTACCTTAAGAAATCTGTGATGAGCGTTGAGCAATGCGATTAACAGAACGAACGGTGTTCCTACAGGCCCAACATATCTGTTCAAATCATCCAGATCGAGTCCGGTCGAGTAAAACCTAATGTTTTTCTGAAGGAAAGATTTTCTTCAAGGACAAAGTGATGTAACCCCGCCGTCACGTCGTCTGATATAATAGCAAAATACTTAAACAAACGAAGTACAAGATTTCAATTCAATTCAAGCAACAAACTCGGTAGCTGTTCTAATGGTAGGTGCTCTGACCCATCAATTCTTTGATATAATTAAACATACTGAGAAAGACAGTCATAGCTGTGCCCTAGTTGATTACTTGATGTGAAATTTTCGTGGCGGATTTCAGTAAAGGATTTCCTGTAATAAAGACCGAATCTTGTATTCTCTACACGTCTCCACTGCAAAGCAAGCGACTGAGACATATGGTTTTCTTGAAATTAAATGCAATTTTAGTGTTTATTTGCTTCTCTCAAAT
>JANTFA010160872.1:0-10369 GCA_026413405.1 Phytosciara flavipes
AATCTGTAATGAGTGCGTTCTCAATTTTGTGTGCCACTTGCCTTCGTGGGTGTCTTAACCTGTTGTAAACAACCTTGTTGAAAACATACAATTTTTGGTGATAGTTACTCGTAGATCGATCCGTCACAGTTGTCATTTCAAATTTTCAGCGCACTTACGTCGACAACGGGCCTTAACAACTAGCACTTCTTCCACAAAAAATCATCAAACGCACTCATTCAATCTACCAGCCATAAACGCTTCAACGGCTTCAACGAACGAGACTTTTGTATGCCATTATGTGAGTGTGTATGCGTGCCGCCGTCAGCCGAAGCAGCTGTCATTCAAATCATCATCATACACATAACCGCGACAGCAGAAAAATCATTCGTTAACCAACAGTGTTCGAACGAGCGTATATATAACTACTAAATAATATTCAACGATCTTACAAAGTCTCAGTGATGTAAATATAATCGAAACGAGTGCGCTATTAGATATATTTGCCGTGGTCATCAGTCGATGCAATTATACATCAGAAGAAATTATACATCAGAAGATTCTCTGAAAGTGTACGAGACACACACAGCATTGTTTTTGTTTTCAAATTTCCGCGACCGATGATATCATATCATCTATGACGTCAGTTTAATGTATGATAGCGGGTATTTAGTTTAAACACAACACGGTTTTTTTTTGAAATTCGTTAGAGTCGAAATTTCGGCTTATAAATTTTTGGGACGATAAAAATAACATTTTTTGCAATTTTTTTGTTGTTGGATCGAGAGGAGAAGTGTAAACGTTACAAAAATAACTTAAGTTGTTAATAAAAAGGCAGTGATTTTGATTGTGTCGCTCATTTGAGAGATTCAAGATTATCAAAAAGAGGAAACTCGAAGTTTATATTTGGTTTGAATTTGACTTTTTGTCAGCCGGTTGCGGTTTTATTGTTTTCAAATAAACAAAGTCGAAAATACATCGAACTCTTTTTGCTATAAACATACACTGGCGGATTAGGATTAACTACAAAACTCCAACCGCCTTACGGTCTACTGACATATACGTTAGAAGTCTTCTTCTTTGTTTCTGAGGTAAGTTTTTGACCTTTACATTTCCCTTACATTCAGACATAATGTGAATTGAACTGACCATTAATATTGGTTGGTGTTTCTTGACCGTTCAACTCAGACATTGGTGGGCTGAAGGAGCCATCATAACGACTTTCGTTGGAGTGTATCTCTCAAAATCGCAGCTTGTGCTGTTATTGCAACTAGTAAGAGTAAGAGAAAGATGTCTACGTAAGCCTACCAATGTCTGAGAGAACTACTGACCAAATCGGTAACTTACAAAGCTTACTTACAAAGTCTCGGCGTCTCGGGCCGGGCGGGCCTCAAACTGTTCGAACTGTTCGGACCGGTTCGGTTCGGACTTTGCAAAAGAATCTTTGGGCTGTCCGACTTTGATTTTTCTTTCGAAAATCGACTTCGGATCGGGCTTCAAAAATGAACTTCGGGCGGGCCTTGAAAAAACCTCAGCCCGCACATCTCTAACCAGATACGGTTTCACGAAGGTTGCTCTAAGGAAGTTCCACCGATTCCGTTCATCACGGGCCGTTAACGACGTCACGCTAATTTAGATGCCCCCGTCGTCACGCAAAAAGAGTCCAAATTGACCAAAATATTTGTTAGGGCCATCACGTTTTTTTACACTCTCCTTACCCAGTGAAAGCTTGACGTCATTTATATGAACGACCCATCACTGGTCATATGAAGATAAGGTCTTCAAATTCTTCCATATTCTTCCTTATTCTTGAATTACATCACGTTTCGCAAAAGCAAACAATCTATGACTCACTGCTTTGCATTCGGTATTCCGATATATCCCGTTTTGCGAATATTTAATTCACAGAGACTGTATATTATCATGGAGGTCAGTGGTTGTTGTAAAAGTAAATCCCATCAACCCTGTCAATTGTTCAAAATTGAGAACCAACGGATCGACGGTTGGTGTGACATTGAAATCCAACCGTATATGTGTTTCTGTTGTTGAATTATCATCTGTTTAACGGCACAAGTAACTATTTTTACGAATGTGTGTCGGAAATCGGAATGTTTGATTTCATCTTACCGACAAATCTATTTTTCAATAATACAAACAACACCTGGTCGCCTTTTTTTATGGTAACAACAATTTATTACATTTCATAATGTTGAATTTTCGGTGCTCTCTGTTATTCTTTTCTCTGTCTCTCTTTTTCCCAGGTGTTGCTTGGGTTCCCCTTTAACATTTTCAACGCGGTAACATTTCCTTCCGTGGATATGAACTGTTGCTGTTGATGTTATTTAATTTACAGTTTACGATTTTCTCATAGCCATTCTTCCTATTCTTAAAATACCTGAGTAATAATAGGGTTCGCACAATCCGTCGTTATTGATATGTTTCATTGAGTTTCACAATGTTTTTTTCATCGTAAATTAATCGTAGCTAACAAGCTTCGATTTCCAAAACCTTATTTATCGCATGTGGTCCCACATATGAAAGTAATGTCTAAGACTTATATGAGTAACAAGATATCGCTAGTTCTAAGTCTGATTGTTTAACTCGATATTGCCTGAACATTTTTTTTTCGCTATTGAATTTCAGTGTCACGAGTATCAATCAACCGAAACTCTATAATCATACCGTCCATCTCGTGACAAAGTGACGCATCTCATAAATACAAAATTTTGTCCGCTTGTAACTTTGCTTCTTGTTGACCTACATGCACCAAATGCTATCTGGATTGAGGTTGGTCTTTCATCGACAAGCTATGAAAGTTCTATGCAATTTCGTCCATTAGAAAGAAAGTTACAACCAAAATGCCGAACCTCTGCTTGGAGATGTACGTCACTTTGACACGAGCTGGACGATACATTACATCATATTGTATGTGATTGAGAGAGTGCTCGATTAGAATTGCACTCTCGTGCTATTTGCGAAAACAGTTTGGTGCTTCCGTTTCAAATAACGTTTTCTCAAGCTATTGTTGGAATGAATTTTTGACAATCGTTACTAGACGGACACCCACAATGTTTGAGATTGTGAGAATGTTCCAAATCCACATTATGATAACAGAGAACAAACAGTGAAACGAGGCCACTACATTAAATATTTAATTACTGCTCCTGTGAGACTCTCAACATCTTCTTCTTCTTCGTCATTTGTAGCCTTCATATCCACTGTTGAATGTAGGTCTCCTTAGCTCCTTCCACCTTGATCGATTTATTGCCACTCGTTGTCAATTCTTTCGATGTTATTCTTCGATCGTTCTGGCGGTCGTGTTGTATGCGATCTCCAGTTCATGATGGGTTTGGTCAAACGTTTGTCCGTCATCCGTGCAATGAGACCTGCCCAATTTCACTTCAAAGATACGGTCCTTTCCATTACGTCAACAGCGTTTTTTTGGTTGAATAATTCATTGGTTTTTCTTTTTATCTCTAAGTAAAATTCCAAGCTTGCTCCGTTCCATTGCTCTTTGTGATAAACTTATTCTGGGATGCTTTCGTTTGTGTTCGATACATCAACACCGGAAGGACACACGAATCAAACACCTTTCGTTTAAGGCAGTTGTTCATCCTACTTTTGAATAAATCAACTTAAGCTTTGCGAATGCTGCCTCTTTCAACATACATTGATGGAATTCTCATCCCGAGCCCGGACTGGCCATATGGGCCCTTGTTTTTTCTTTTGTTTAAAATTCCTATATTTGCGAACTTCCAAAATTGTAATCGTCTCTAAAGGTCCGAAGCAGAACACCCGAGTCCTCTTCTGGTAGACAGTTCGGGCCTGTGTCCATTTCAATTAAACCTCTCAATCAGTAACACGTTTCAGCTTTGCATTTTGACGTACCAATCGTAATTGTTTTCTGGTGCTTTACATATTTGTAGGTATCACACCTTATCACTGTTTCGATTTAGTTTCCATTAATGTTTTTCGAGTCTGATATGTATTTCCGATAAGGTTGTTCGACTGAGGTGATTTCTCGCTGTGAAATTATGTAACAATGAAATTCATAATGAATCAGTCGATTCTAAAAATGTTCCGCCAAGTGAAGGTACACGTTATAGACCGTTTGTAGGTCAAGAGCGTAAAGGCCACAGACTCCGTTGATTTCATTTTTGAATTAAAGATTTCTTTTCCAAAACAATCTGAACATTTCTGATCACATAAATTCTGCAAATTTATTCTTTCATGATCAGCGCCAAAATCAATAAGTAAAAATAAAATTGAATTGAACGCGTCGCCGTTTCATTTTATATTTATTTTTGGTGACTCAAAGACAATCATTAAAATGAAATTTTCACGTGTGTTGACATTACACGATAAAGCTGCTGTATTATGAAGTCTATGGTACCATATTAAGGAAGCTTCTGTAGAATAGTGAGTGGAACTGTATACAGTCACAGTACTATGAGATCTATATTTGAACATGAAAAATAAAAGTTTTCTTCATTCGTACTTTACAATTAAGCCGGTCGGTGATTAGGTACACCTTTATCTGAAATATTTTGTTCTTATCAATGTAATGATAAAATTGCATTTTATCGCTTTTGATAAACGGTATGGTATGGCGTTTCGTACCGGGAAATGTAAATAAATTGAAATCGATTGCGGAAAATCGAAAAAAAATTAGCAGCGACAGTGTGAAATAATTCACAAACACACAGAAAGAATGTGGAGCATAGAAGATTTCAGCTCAGAAATGTATTTAAAAGATATGTTCTGCCTGGTAGCTCAATAGGTCAAGCGTTGAACTCACAATGTATGAGTTCGAGATCAAATCCCTAAGTTAACTTCACCTTGCTCGTACGGTTTATTATTTTCTAATCGAATGTGATTAGACGTTGCAATTAGCAATGCAAACAGGCTCTATCGACCGTAACGAACACAACAATGAGAAATCATAGCGATTTCTCATGCATGAGAACCATGTTGACTATAGATATTCAATCATACAATAGTATAGTGCCGTGTCTATGGGGTCGCATATAGATGTCACACCCATACCTGATTTCAAATGGAACGTGTCTCTCGATGTAAGTTAATAAAGTCTAACGTTTGATAGTGGATTCCACTTCATTCGGTAGATCCAATCCGAAGACGGGACGAGGCAACAGGCCCAACCAAAGGCTTAAGTGTAGAATACGCCCCACCCCTACTCCAAGTAATCTATTCCGAGGCATCGCCTCACTATTGTAAATGTATAAGTTCTGTTTGCAGGTATCAATTTAATACGAATTTTAAAAACGGACACTATCTTTGTGGACATTTCTTGCCACAGACTTACTGAGACTAGAAGGTTACATCAAAAAAGCGCGAAATTTAAAACCGACCCGAAATTCAATATAACAAAATAATTTCAGTTTGTCATTGGGCGTATCGTTTGTATAATGCGTCCAAGGCCCTGCCCACATGTCTACGTTCTTCCTACAAATAAAATCATCATTTTGTGCTTCGAAATCTTTTAGGTTCCGATCACCCAATCCATTAACGAACTTCTTTCACAACTTTGACGCAATAAAACCTTCACATTCATCATCAGCACCACCATCAGCCTTTATGCATCATAGGAAGCCTAGTTCATTATCACTGCTGGTATACCGCAGATACAGTTTGCGCAACAACTCTGCCCTTGCACATTACGGAACGGAAGTCTTCTATGACTGATGTTATCCGTAAACAACTATGAAAAAGAAGATTTCTGACATTAACATTCAAAGTTGTCAGAGAATAGTTGTCTGTGAATCGCCCGCCAATAGTCATTCCGATAATGCTTAAGTTCAGTCGAACTCATTCCATTTCATTTAATAGTCCCAGATCAGCTCTTTTTATCTCTGGCATAATATAAATAGTCCGAGTCTAAACATTATACGCTGATTTACTACAGTCGGAAATGAAAATCGTTACAGCAGACCTTCCTACTTTCCGAAGAAATAAAATAAAAACAACCAACCAACTCACACAATTGATAAAATAAAAAAATGATTTCGATGTGGAATATATTTCCACACAGTTTTTATGATGCACTGAACACAATTATTTTTAGCAATTGAATTGTTTACACTGTCTGAGCATTTTTTGTGGTTCGGGATACATATATCTATGCACACACTTGATATTGATCAACAACATCACACACATTCAATTAGAATGTGCTAGCAAATTAGATGAAGAAGATGGATGCAAATTGACAAGTTTGCTAGAATGGTCATCATATTTGAGGATGTGTTTTTCGAATCGACCTTCGAGCCAAATAAATCACCAAAATGATGAAATTATTGAAAATAAAACATCCGATTCGTCCTCTATATACCAGCTTGAGTGGAGTTTCTAATTTTAAATCATAAAAGAGTCTACCAAATCTTAACAGAATAAAAATCAACCGGTTTCGAATTTAAAAGTCTTAGTTTAACCGAAAGCTAATAAAAAAAAATATATTTCACGTTCCATTTTTATGAATTTTAATCAGTGAATTGGCAGTCTTTCGTCTAAAAATATATTTAATTCAAATCGAATTTATAACACAACATCGATTATTATATTAGAACTTTATCAGCGTAAACAAGGCATGGCCTTCCTGTAGATTACATTATATGAAAGAGAGAAAAAAATTCTCATCCGATTTAAAACACCAATTAACACAGCTAGTAGAGCACGTCATGTTCAAATTGTATTAAAACGAAAGCAAGAGTCAATGTATTTAGTATATGTACGCAAACCTCACCCTCAATATAATGCAGTGTAACTAACTACACTATGTGTTACATTTCATATACGACTGATTCCACGACCTTGTCCCGTGACAAAACAACTTTACTTTGCTTGTTCGGCTTCATCGAGAACCTGGTTCCAACGTAGCCTATCATTCGTTACACTTCTCCAACTCCTTATTCACGGCGTTCGAAGATCCGATTCGACACCATCCATTCATGTCATTTTTGGGCGTCCTATTCCTCCGTGGCCTTCTGGATCATTTCGGAATGACATTGAGGGAGCTCTGTTATTGTCCATGCATGCCCCGCCCACCTCAACCGTTTTAGTCACGTTAATCACGTTTTATTTCGAAATTGTATCGTCCTCGCCACCTTTCACCTTCGCGCATCGTGCGCAAATATGGTGCGAAGCACTTTACGCTCAGACGTAAGGAGCAACTGTTCATCACTTTGTTCTTCACTGTCCAAGATTCGCATTCATAGATCAGAACTGGGCGAATGAGCGTTCTAAAAACTTGTCACTTCGTTTTCCTCGGTAACAGATTCGAGTGTAAATGTTTCATTAGACCGTAATAGGCCATCTCTGCTTGCTGTCATGATTTGCCGTTGAATTTCTGGTGCATTATCACCATCTGAACGAATCAACGCTCGAAGATGGATGAATTGATCAACTACCTCCAGGTGCCTATCACGTCTCCTTGTTGATTGGCTATTGAATTTGGATCGGTCTTCATTTACTTGGTTTTTGATTCGTTGATCATCAAACCCATTCTTACCGGTTGGATTCTCAGATTTGAGAAAGTGTCTACTGCTGCATCAGACATGTCATTTTGCACCTTGAAACCACAAGACTATTGAAGTGGGTCTTCAAAAAGCTCGTAACCGGTGAGACTTTTCTCGGAGGAACCTTCATGGTATACTAGTGAACCCCCCTCGAATGAATCAAAAATGCTGTAAGAAAAGTTTCATGGATTTCGAGATATTTTAGTGCAAAGTTTGACAGTCAGGGGACAAGGTCGTGGACTACCACATATACTTAATCACAAAATTTCGTATAATATAAACACAGCACCACCACTGCGTTTACCCCTCAGTTTTACCCTCTTGTGCATTTAAATTTGATTATTGAAACCAGCGTCACGCTAACATGCACGCACCCTCAATAAAATAATGTTTCACATTAATAATTCCCCAGTTCTTTGTTATCAAAAATTATGCGTGAAATAATTTTCACAAAAAACCAACAACAATGTAAACAACTATCGCAGTGAACAAGGCTGAGCGTTGGCGCTCACTTACTTACTTACAATTCAATAATATTAGTTTTTCGAATTAACCAAAAAGACATACACGTCGCACAATAATTGATGTGTCCCACAACGAACCAACGTAATTACTTAATTAAATTGTTAATAATTTCAATTAATTTGTGAAAATAAAAACTGTAAACACAAATTCATGCTATAAAACGCGTGTCCCATGTCCCATTATGTATTTAAACTTAGCATTAAGCAGCGTGTGCCGGAGAAAACTTACCTGGCGGCCTTGAAATCGACAACGCAACGTCAAAACAGCTGGCTGTCATTGATTGGCTGAGCCGGTTTTAGAAGTTTCTCACTTCAAAATTTTATGTTGGTGATGTTTGTCCTTTGAAAATCGAGATGAAGCTTCCGCTTTGATTAGCAATTGTCATCTGCCATATTCTTCTTTATAAAAATTGTCACATAAAATCAGTGTAGCCTCCCTGTCGCCACCAGGAACTTGTCTAGGATGACAGGTCCCAAGGCCACAACATCAGAGGGCCGCACCAAGTAGTCTCCTAGGATCCTGCGCCTTAGTTGGATGAATTTGGGACATTCACATATAATATGTATGCCCGTTTCTTCTTCTAGTTCGCAGGAGCATCTAGGAGTCACCGAAAACCCTAGCTTGTTCATGTGCCGATTCAGCCCGCAGTGTCCGGTGATCGTGATGTCTGCATCATAGGGATCTATATCTTGTTTCTCCACGTCGTTTAGTTTGCCTCAAAACTGACAGGTGGGTGGCAACACAAAAAAGTCAAAATAAAAATCAACGAAGCTTTACGTTGCCTTTCCCTTTCCTATCTTTCACGTTAAGTGAGTCAGAAAGCGGCGAAGGACTATGCGCTGTTTCGACCGCAGTTGCTAGTAGTGGTTCTCGTCAGTTCTTCACAAGACAGAAAGTCAACAACGACTCTTAACGTCGTTGCATTTTTCCAAATTGAGGAATCGACACCGTCTGGTATAATATGTCTTTGAGTGCGTTGAAATATCCCAGTGCCATCCCGGCGGCGTCAAGTCGGCGGCTAACACGACTGGCATTGGCATCGTGTATCGATCACATAATCATGTTTTTTATTTGGCTTTCTTCGCCGACAAATGTATACAGACATCAACACAAAATGTTCAATTGTTTATTGCTTCATTCCAGGATGCAATAAATATTGTTCCGATCCAATGTTCCATTGTTTATTACTCATTTTAACGTGAAGTCCATATTGAACAATGAATGACGGACAAAATTAGTTGTGTAT
This sequence comes from Phytosciara flavipes, assembly GCA_026413405.1. NCBI lineage: Eukaryota > Metazoa > Arthropoda > Insecta > Diptera > Sciaridae > Phytosciara > Phytosciara flavipes. The sequence continues at coordinate 9,286 of JANTFA010160872.1, forward strand.
TATGATGATGTTGTCAAATTTAAGGGAATAGGTTATTCGAAATATTAAAAATAAAAAAAAATTGTTTTTTTGACAACAGGAAACGAAGCAATTTAAGCTCTTCCAGTTTGTTGAATTCAGTTGCTTAATTTGTCAATGACACGTTTCAAATATATTCAGAAAATTACAGTCTTCTTACCATATTAAGTGACTGTGTCTGTGATACCTTGTGCATACGTACGACATATTTAAAGTAAAAAATTCGACGTAAATTAAACAGAATTTTGAGATAAGACCCAACAAAATTTTTACGTTTAAAACCGCCCTGTCTTAAGAAAGATTAAACAAGTGATAAGGAACATCTACACATGTTTCTTGGCTCTCGGTATCTTTAACCGTTCCGATGAAAGTCGAATTTTCATTTCTTTTTTAAACGAATTGCGATACAGAAAATACATCCCAATTTTCCGTTCAATGTTTTCGTAAACCTAATTGTGTTTATTGTGTAAAGATGATTCGGCGTACTTACCTCTTTTGCCAACTCTTTCAGACTCGTAAAGTTAATTTAAGTTCACGGGTTTTCTTCTTGAAAATGCATTTCTTCTGAACAATTTTGTGACTCATAATTGGGTACACAAATCCGGCAAGCGGTGAACCTATGACGTTGATAGCAGTTTACATTGGATGGGATACTGCGAAAGTAATTCATTACATGAGGGAACCATTTTCTGATACAAGCAAACTGACAAGTGCGTTTTTGTAGTTACATAGCTCGCCTTCGGCTCAGATATGCAAACTACTTTCGCAACTAAACTGCGTTGACGGTCAAGTATTGTACGACCATAGTCAGAATTATGGAGAAAAGTTGTTGCTACAGAAGGTATGAGCAAGTAAGACTCGCCTCATGGAAATTTAATGGCTAAGGTTTGGGTTTTCATTATTGTTAGTCACAAAACTACTCAAATCTCAACATCGTTCATAGGAATACTTCATTTTAACAAACTCTGCGCAATAATTTTTGAATTGAGTGTTTAAGTAATGCGAAAAACAGTTGAATTCAACTGGTCTCGGGGTCGCACGTCAAAAAATCATGAATGAAAACAAA
>JANTFA010160883.1:0-10368 GCA_026413405.1 Phytosciara flavipes
GAGAAATTTCATTAATAATTTCTTGATTTTCGACCAAAAAAGTGGTAAATTGTGAATTAAATCGTTGAATTGAGTAGGAATACATACCACGCTCTTCAGAACGGCTCTATCGCGTACCTGGATCGATGAGCTTTTTAGCTCTACCTTGGATTCCTTATATAGAAAGATTTGTGTTACAACAAATGAAGTAGTAGATGTCTTTTTAAACCCAGCACGAAATACTTCGAGCAAATGAAGTACCAGATTTAGCAAAAATATCTCGATACTTCTGCCGTTTCTACGATGATGGAAGCAATGTGTCGACAAAAGGTTCTTCCGATAGACATACCTGAAGTGAGTAAAAGGGCAAGACCAAAGCACAGTTGGACCGGTGAAAAACGACGGCGACAAAAGCGATTGGGGCTGTTACAAGAAGAGAATATCAATTTTATGAACCCGCGAACTCACTCGGGTGTTGTAAGCAATCGGTCTGTGAACTGTTGTTTTGACACTGACAGCTGCAAACCCCGTCTTTGCGTCTGATATGCAAACGCTGCCCTTGTCAATACAACTGTTTCCAAACCTTGTAGTTTAAAACACCCGCAAAATTGATTCCACATGTAATGAATTACTTCCGCGGCAACCAATGTAAGCGACTAATACGTCCAAGATAAATTAATTCGTGTAATTCCAAATGTCGGCAATTTAATTGGTTAGTCAAACATTATAGACCCCGAATATTTCCTATCTTAATCATAAACATATTTTCAAATTGAAAGACACTCAAATAAACATGAATGGGAAAACTCTCTTCCCACTTCTTAATATTTCGAACGTATTTGTTCTTCCGCAAATGAATGTTCGAACACCTCTTTCCACAAGACGTTTAATTAGCAAGCAAGAAATAAAAAAAAGAATTTTATTACGCCAACAGACGCACATTGTAATTAGCATTTCATTGGTCTATAAAATGCTAATAAAAATTGCCGATAAATCTGTCACTGGTTCCTCATTATTATGTTCATGAACATCACCATTTCGAATATTATGCCGTGTTTAGAGTGTGTTACCAATGAAATATCTATTCTAATTTTCAGCCAATATTTTAATCCGGATGTTGCAGTTTTTTTTGTGTGTGTGACTGTCGTTCTCGTTTTTTTTTCAACTCACTTCGAACAACACAGTCCTCGTGTTACTTGTCTGCGTACCTAGCAGTACATATACTTATTCGTATAGTCAACATAAATATTTAAGAAAATTCGTTTGATGCAAGAAAGCAAAAGAAAAATAAAAATAAAAGAAAAAAAACGTAGCAGGAAAGACGATGTTTCCAATTTTTCTTTTTATTTATGAAAATTCTAAGTTAAATTTTTAACAACCTCGAATATTTTCTAGTTGTTTAAAATTTAAGATGAGCACATCACGATATGCTTGAAATGCTTACGTTCAAATTAACGAAAAATATTTTTGGAAAATTGAATTTCCATTGGTATAGTAATAAGTACACGTAAGTGGCATAGTTATAATTTTCTTCTTCTTCTTCTTCTTCTCTTTGGTTTAATATACACGAAACCGAGTAGAATACAGTCACGTACGGAAAATCAACTACACTTTTTGTCGTCACATACTCGAATGCTGGAAACCTCTATGAAACATCTCATTTTTCATTCACATGGATATCCAAATGACTGATGAGCACTCAATTATTGGCTCTATTATTGGTAAAGCTTAAGGTGGACCAGTACGAGTAGTTTGCGGCATAAAAGGAATGCAGTTCAAAACTGCTCTGCAACACTCACTGCATCTTTCGATCATTCCATTCAATTTCATCACTAGCTAAAATTCCGTACAGTGGTTTTGATAGTGCAGTACATAGTCTAATTCAGAAATTGAACTCTGGAGAAAATTCACCAAACCAAAATCAGGTGAAGTTTATTCGAATAAATTTCAAAGAGCACTAAAAATCAAGATGGCAGCTGGCTATCATTTCCTTAGTTCTTACTGGAAAATAGTCTTACCGCTTTACGGCCGTCATCACCTTTCAAACCAGAAAAAAATCATGGAATTCGGATGAAATTTAATCGAGATATCGACAAAAAAACTTTACCTGCACTTTACGGCCAAATAGTTCGACAAACGTTTTTTCCTGGATTGGTAGAGTCAATACTTTTCATTTGCAACATTAATCAACTTTGTACGAACAATACTACCTCGAAAACTTCAGACCTTGAAAACACCACCCTTCATTGCTCATTTTACATTTAGTGGTGACCACAGGAGGTTTGCCCTTATTCAGGAATTCAAATTCAACGAGTTACAAAAAATGTAAGAAGGAAAGCATTCCTTGTACTTCATACGGTTCTTTGAAGCTCTGAGAGGGATCTTAATGACGTACTTTCAACGTAATACTGATTTTTCTAAGACATGTACGAAATATCCACTGGGTGCTTTTACGAAAGCTTCTCACTTTACATCAGTTCAAATTTGATTCCTTAGACTAAAGTTCATTCTACATTAGGTAGCACTTGTATCTTCTCAAAGTCTACAGACATTCTCTCTCAGCATCAAAAGGGAGTGGTTTAACTTGGTAGAGCAGACCTATGAAGATTGGATTTGAGCGACATTTCCTAGAGCTGACACTGGTAGACGCTGGTTGGTAAGTCAGTCTTCTGTCTTTCTTGACTTTGCTGATAATTGATGTTAGAGATCGAAGTGAAGCACAGGAGAACTTAGGAAAAACGTCTGAACGTATTGAGTAAATGAACTAAATTATTGCCCAGAAAGCAACTAATGCCCAGAACGTGGCTAATGTCGTATTTTGTCAATTCAGTTCATTTATTCTAAAGGAGTGCGGCACTCCCAATAAAGAGGCGCTATGCCAGTTATTAACACAGCGAACTACTTTGGTAACGACAGCAAGGTAGGCCACGATCATTAAGCTACATTACAACTGCAACCTGAATAGCTAGTCGCATCTCATTGCTTTAAAGTTTTAATGTGAAAATAAAACAATCGGCGTGGGAAACAGACATTTTTCCAATTCTCTTCGAGAACAGTTTTCTCTTCGTATGAACATGAATGTAACCGAACCATTGCTCATGACTATTTTAAGCGGGGGAGTCAAATATAAGAGATGATTACTACAAATTTTCTTTAGTCTATCCTAAAAGATCGCCGGTCGTAAACAATATATCAACAATGGTAATTAAATTAGAATTTTTATGCGAATTTTATAGATAATTGAAGAATTTTGTTTATAAATAATAAAAAAACAATTTTCTTGGATGAATAAAAATTAAATTCCGTTAATGTTAAGTGATCGATGAGATTTTAATGTCGTTTGAACAGATTTTTTTTGAAGAAATATGTTGATTAGATGAAGATTGGTGTTTCACCGAAGAGTTGAGAAGTGGTGCGAAGATTCAAAAGATGATACAAAATGAAAAATGTGCCGTGTAAATTGACTTGGAATTTTTTCCAAAGAAAAGCGATGAAAATATTTTTTGTGATGCATTTTAAGTGATTGGTGTAGAACGTTCTGTGATGACATTACTATCATTTTACCCTTGGACTTGGATACTGAATACTGATCGGATGAATTAAATGTTAAAATTTTAGATAATCAGAATTTCAACCATTTCGAAACATTATTCTAAGCACAAAGAACTGACAAAATTGCCTATTCTAAAATGCACAGATTTCTTTTCGTAGAATTAATTTGTGTACTAAGTAGAGTCCCATTTGTCAGCCGCTCAAAATGTCGCTGTAGATTTGATAAATGAAATTTTGTGTGAGGCGTTCTGTCGCAAGAACTACATGGGTACCGACAATATTGATCCTATCCCAATGATGTTGAATTAAAACATTTGGTTTACGATTCTCTTAGGGGCCATCCAGAAATGACGTCTTTTCAGTGCTGCGATCATATTTTAATCAACAATAACTCGAAAAATATATGGACTTGTGGAACGTCAAATGTGTGGCCGGTCCCATTTAGGGGGTGATATTTGGAGTCGACCATATAATTGACCTAGAAGTCCATGCTTTTCGAGTTATTGATGATTTAAATATGCTGGCACTTAACATTTTGCTTCTGTTTAAATAATATTTTTAATCGACCTAAAACTTTCCTTTAAAGCTTTACGTCGATTTAAAAATAAACTCTGATTCCTCATTGTATGAATTCTTCGAGTTTGAATGCTTTCATCCACTTAACATTACGACAATTTTGGAGGGGAAAACCACTCTCCGATTAACACATGATTAATCATTGATTAACAAGATGACTATTCAATGATCAACCAGCGCATGATATTCAGGTTATTATGTCGCAAAACTGCAAATAATAGTGAAATATTGCGGTTAATCATTCTGCCCTCGACAATTATTCAGATCGACAGTATGGAAAGTAAAATGACATACTGACTTCAAATCCAAAATTGAAAGGTATCGATTCCGTTGCAAAATATAATTCAAATTCGGGAGAAAAAATTTGATTGATCATTTAAAAAGTTTTAATAATTTTCTTCGTCCTCGTCGTCATCGTCTTAATTTTACCTGTAATCAAATTCCGTTCCACCGTTAGTCAGCAAAAAATATTGAATTTAGAAAAATTGTAAGATCGAATCAAAGGCTAATTACTTCAACACCGAATGTCAATTACGTTTTCAGGCTCATACCTTTTACTTTTTATTTGATCTAATAATGTAATAATTCGGTCTCAGAGTGCGTAGTTGCAATTTGTTTCTCAAAAGCTTTTCTATGGTTTAGTTTGGATTTGCAGATAAGACCGAGACAAAAATCCCGTAATGTTGTGATACTGAAATTTCCATTTTCATCTGCTCTGCCTAATTCTTAAAAATTTCATTTTTTTAATGAGCAACCTGGTGACAGGTTTTAAAATAAAAATTTAAAAATTAGGAAATTTCAATTTTACTATGTTGACAACACTGTGGAATACTTTTTACTAGGCACAGAGATCAGAATTTCCAATGGTTTTGTTAAAATTTGCAGTGAAAGTGGATGCAAAGTATGGCCAAGTCATACAAGCTGGAAGATATACGAATTTTGCATCGAACGCATCCATCATGGCTTCACGGTCAAAAGTCGATTTTAAAAATGTCTTGGCCAAAAAAATGTCACTCAGTTTTACGGTTTGAAATTTTTTACGAAAATGAGGTCGTTTGAATCGAAAATGGAAAATCCATTGCAAAATCCGCATGTCCTCCGGTCCATCCAAATTCAAACGATTGGTTTCCACTTTCATTGAAAATTAGAACTACCTATTTGACGAAAATTTAAACTCGCTTCGCTCGTTTGATAACACCACATCTAGTGACAAAAAGAACCTCTTTTCGCAACTTGTTGCATAAATTTTTATTGCGTGCGTGACTATAAATTCGATTAATTTGTGAAATTGATGCAAAGCATCAGAATAGCTATTTCGTTCAGAATGTTGCCCCTTTATTCTTGTTCTGAAAAAGTGCTCGTTGTATTTACCTCTTGCCTCGAAAATAGAAAATTAAAATTGGAGCGATTCAGTGGAATTTCCCTTTTTCACCCCTCGCCTCGATTAACAAATAATCTTTCTGTACAGACCGTCAAATATTTAGATTTTTCCATGCACAAATGGCATTCACACTTCAGTTTTTCTCAAAATTCACACACTGTGGAATTCGCCTCCTTCACTATACCAAACAATTTCAAATTACTGCTCGTTGCATACAGATAATACTAAATATAAAAAAGAAATTTTTGTTTTCGATCCCAGTGTTTGTAAAATTAAAATTGTTTTGTGTTGAAAGCAAACCGTGCCAGTTATTGCCAAAGAAACGAACAATCATTCCGTTCAGCATTCGATGATACCTTGCTGGTGAAAATGGAAATCAATGAAAACTAATTTTGTTTTCCATCTCATTTAATTGGCATTTTGGCATGGCGCACAGATATTTGTGTCAATTGTTTTTTCTCTATCGCTCTGTTTGTTGGAAATAAAAATAAAAAATAAACAAAAAAAAGTATGGAATGCAGAGTATCCTGGTTGTGGTAATCTTGCATTCGAGTGGTCTGTTTTATGTTCACCGGTATCGTTACATGAACGAAAGTATTCACATAACCGAACATTCCTGACTGGGATTATATCGTTTCAGGGCTCGTTCATAAATGACGTCACGAGGGAGGACACTAAATTTTTTGACATTATTTCTTTACTACATAAGGGGGAGCGGTGATGTATACAGAAACGGATGTCATATACAGAGCAGAAAAAGTGATACCTAGATGGCGTTGCTACCCAATGCCATCTAGATATCATTTCTCTGATACAGCAGGATAACTGAAGCTACCGTCGAACGGTAGAGTAGGGGGAGAGTCTAAAATTGATCAAAAACAGTGGACGTCATTTATGAACGGCCCCTATCTCGATCCCACAATATCATTATTCCTTTAGTACTAATTATACGAGACATACACGCGTGCATATTATACGCCTGACGTCACTACACGTTGGAACATATTTATGATAAACAAAAATAAAACTCGACTCATATTTTATTGGTTGTGAAGTGTAAATTATTCTGTGGTATTTTCACGGTTAAGTTGTTAGTGGAAACGGTTCGTTATTTTCAAACTCCATAAATAAAAATTGTTTGATGTGTGATGGATGGTTCTTATGCCAAATGAACATACTATTAAACGACCATTTCTTTCAGTGTAGAATTACAATATTAAATGAAAATTGAATGTAGTTTACACAGCTCACACTTGAGGAATATTATGTTATGCCTCGTCTCATTGAGTAAAGCAATAAAAAAATTTTTTTCTCAACATTTGCAGGCAGATGATGATGATCAAAAAGTTGCAATCATGCGAAAAGCATTCCAAATGTTCGACACAACAAAGTGCGGTTTCATTGAAACCAGCAAAATTGCGACTATTTTAAACACAATGGGACAGTTGTTCGATGATAATGAGCTACAGGCCCTAATTGATGAAAATGACGTAGACTGTAAGTATAGTACATGATGAACTGGATGTACCAATTTTCCAAAGCTGACGCATTTCTGAGAACAATTTGAATTTTAGTGGATTATGCACCTCTGTCCTAAAGTGTTTCTTGTGACGGGTTGGCCGCTATTTATAACCAGCCGAAGGCGTGACACATAATCCAACTAACCAAAATAAACATTTTGGACAGATGTGCATTACGCTACTTTATGTGCCGAAGCAAAGTTAAACTAATTTTCCCTCTTCCGAGCAAGCGAAAGGATAATATTACACGTGAGCACATCAATGGAATTATGAGAATCCATTTAAATGCGTCAGCTTTGGCTTTCTTATCTATGCAAATTGTAAATTTTTGAAATTTATTTCCCACGATCAGCCTCTGGAAAAGTTAACTTCGACGGTTTCTCCAACATTGCTGGCCATTTTCTAGAAGAAGAAGATGCCGAAGCTATGCAACAGGTAACTATTTGCTCAGATTTCGGTTTTCCAACCTGACCTTACACACCTTGAACGCTATGGTTGTGTTGTATCGAAGAAATTGTGAAAGCTGGCATAACGAGAAGCTTATTTCCAAAACGTGTCAAATCAATTCATTTTCATAATAATTCACTAAACTTTCTCACTTCAATTTTGAATTTAATTTATTTCACTTCATCGGATCCGGGTGCAATATAATGTGAATGTCACTAAAATCACTGTAATGACCGGTAATGAATCCTTCGTTTTTCTCATAACTCTCAATCCGACAAAAAGCACTCGAAGAGTAAAATATCAAAGAAATTGCGTCGCTGGTGTTTAGTGGATTTTGAGAAAATGAATGGGCTTAGTACGTTCTGAAAACAAGCCCGCATGAAAACTTGTCATTAACGTGCGTGTTGGGGTACGCGGGAAAATTTATGAAACTCGCAAACTCACGTGTGTCTTTTAATCAACTCGCTTTGGAAACTGTTATTTTGACTCGCGTGTAGTTGCATATCTCGTCTACGGCTCGGACGTGCAAACTTTGCTCTAGTCACAATAACACTTTTCAAAGCTTGATGCTTAAATACACAAGCCAGAGGGACGTACACACCAAATACACCATCGGGCTATTTGAAACTATATTTTACTGTAGAAGAGGATAGTGTGTTGGTGCAAACGTACGAACCGATTAATTTGTCTTTTGACCGTTTCATTACATCAAATCAATGCATTTCTTTTCATACAAAAATTAACTATTTCGATTTTCATTTTCAATTGTAGGAACTTAAAGAAGCTTTCAGATTGTACGACCGAGAGGGAAACGGTTACATCACAACCAGGTGAGAAATCTACTCGAAAATTGTCTACAAAGAAATCCATTCCCAATTTCTAGACTCGCCATGTTTTCAGAAACATTCAAGCATCAAGATAATCAAGTTTCTCTTAAATTTTTCACAATTCCAGCACATTGAAAGAAATTCTCGGAGCTCTTGACGACAAATTGAACAGTGCTGATTTAGATGGTATCATTGCTGAAATCGATACTGACGGATCAGGAACTGTAGATTTTGATGGTAAATTTATTCATCGCAAATGAGTACAATGCGATCTCCAAGTTTAATTTTTTTTCCTTAGAATTCATGGAGATGATGACTGGAGATTAATTGCTGTAACCCCTTGTTTAATATGTGTCCCGACCACACAAAACATAATTAAATAAAAAGATTCTGAAATCCACGAAATGAGTTTTTTTAGGTAATCTGAGACGAAAAGCTCATGTAAATGGTGTAAAAACTGACCAGGTCTGCCGTGTCCAGTGCGGAGACGGTTTAATTCAACCCATAATTACCCCCGCGAGAGCTCCAATCCCGGAGTTACGTCTGACGCTTGGTTGATTATGTTGTTCCGGTCTGTATTGTTTCGTTCCCATTCGTAGTTCCAATTAACGATAATGTTGTAGTTTGCAATGTGCAGGCTATCAACGTATTTCCATACGAGCTTTCTAGAGGATGATCTCAAGTCGTGACCGATATCATCATTGATTGGGATTTTTCGAGTACTCTCGATGCTCTCTCATTAATGCTAATTGTCTGCATAGATGAGGTGAAGCCAAGCTGCTTAGTGTTTGCAACCGATTCGTTGGGGCTGACTGTATTGTGCCAGAAATCAAACGCATCGTTCCGCTTAACCGACGAGAACGCACGTTGCGTAACAGTTAACATCCAAATCGGCTGACTTATTATAATCTTCACGAGCAAGACAGACGAATCCAAACGACAACTAAGTACATCAAAAACGAAAATAGCCGAAACGACTCTACGAGAGAGTCCCAATAGACTCACACCTACTGGCATACGATCAAATTCGATAGTTCTCGTCACAATACACGGTTCGTCTAAAAACAAAGTCGGTGCCATAATACTTAAAATTCCGGATAGGGTAAGCAGCGATCGTTGGAACAATTTGCGACATCTTTTTTAAATGATAGTCCCTGAAGTTAACAAAGATTATAAATCCTGAGATACTTGCACTAAATAACGTTTAATGGTCATATATGGTCATTTACAAATGAGCATCGGATCGGCTCTGATTCGAATGACGCGAAATTGACTCAAACTCCCCGTGAACTCTTGATTACACGTCGTACGGTTAGTAGTCAAAATTTCCACTTATTTCGCATGGCAAAATGCTCTATTTTAATCTTGAACTTCTATGCAACATAGTCGAATCGACAGCGATAGTCGCTAGTGTAAAGAAAAACCGGGAAAATTACTACTGTAGTGCCACGGCTAATTTTATTAGACGTTTTCCAATTTAAGTAACATTTTTTAAATTTCAATTTCTTGGTGGTTCATGGAGCAGTGTCAGTTGCGGATGACCATTATTAGACGTGATTAGCGTCCGGCAAGGGTTGTTGTTGTAGTTGTGGTTGTAGTTGTGGTGGTGGTAGTAGTAGTAGTGGTAGAAGTACTAGTACTAGTGCTGGTAGATGTCTTCCTGAACCACTTCCGCCAACAACATGGAGCTGCATTGGCAAACGCATCAGCATCAGGGGCAGGCGCTGGAGATGCAGAGTACTAAAAATTGTTACGAAAAATGTAAAAAATTGAATTTGTTATGAGTGGTTTTCCTAGTTTTACCGCAGCGAAGAGGGCAATCAAAAGGAAAGTGAAAAGTACTGCTTTCATCATTTTGTCACAAAAGTACTGGTTGTTACTACCGAAATGTATTGAATACAACTGATGGAATCTAAACGTTTTTGGCCCTATTTATATGAAAAGGTTCTGCTCTATTTTCCATGCAGATTAGTATTCCCTGTCATTATTATCCTCAGTATTGTTGGTGAAGTATTTTTTATGCAAAGACTAAAATATACTAAAAACAGCTGTGCAAAGTTAATTTTCGTTGCTAATAATCTAAATA
>JANTFA010160894.1:0-10368 GCA_026413405.1 Phytosciara flavipes
AAATGCAAATTTTTTTGATTAACTCAAGAATATATTTTGGTTTGACATTTTAAACGTCACTTTGACAGATGGAATGGACCGACTTTTGATCCCAACTTTCTCAAATATCGAATTCTTTCCCGTGTGTAGCGTACAGTTTCACTTTACGAGCGAGGTGAAGGGGTTTTTCCTCGTGAAGGAATGGCTCCATTACCTCGCTGGTAAGTAAAGTAAAAACTTCAAAAACGCAAACCGAGAGAACCAATTTTTCCTTAAAGTGTCAGAACTGTAAGAAATCATCAACACAATCCAATCGACGCTATCCATTCCACAAGCATTACCAATGTTAATGTGCATGCATTATAGCGCGTAAATCGCATTTGACATGTGGAATGAATAACGTCGATTGGATTGTAATCGTTGACTAATCTGGACTTTACAGCGTATTAGGATACCTATTCTATTGATCAACAATTTGGCTAAATAACTTGCGACGCAGTCCATATGTAATTATGACAAAATAATTTGTGAGACATGTCGTAGAACAATTTTTCCATAACATAATGGGTTCTGCGTCGAAAAGGTGGAAATCGCCGTATACCTAATTGAATTCGTCGAACTGATAAACAGCCTTGGAAATATTTCCACAATTAAAGTTTGTGCTCTGAGAAAGGTACATAGAAAGAAGAGATTAATTTTGCTCAACTATAAGTAAAATACCATAACCGTGATCTGTCTAAGACCCCGAACGTGATCTGTAAATATATTTTTTTAAATAAATAAATAAAATTGACCTGAATCCATATGGAGGATGTTTGGAGAAATATTTCCATTTCGATTTTACACTGGTCTCCAAAGAAAATTGAATTTTAGTGCAATAATGGAACACGACGGACTATTCAACTCCTACAGACATTATGTCATCCTGCGCATCTTATGGAAGCGAGCGAAGAGTTTCTTTCTCACAAGTAAATTGAATTTTTCCATAGTTCGTGATTGATGCGAGTGACTGCATGCAGTTTCACCGTAATTAACATTAGATGATAACAGAATACGTATAGTTTGAGATCGAAACCAATATAAGAGCGGTAAATGTTCAACAGCGTTATGAAGTTAAGAAAGAACATTTTAGTTAAGTGTAGTAGTAATGGAATGTGAATGTAATTTTACGAAGCAACCAAAGTCCGAAACCGTTCGACATTTATTTGATTTTGATAAAAACCATTTAAATAGACCGTTTTAAGAGCGTAATTTCACAGATCCATATGCATCCACTGTAGTAGGGGTACATGCAATCAACATAAATGCACAATTTTGTGTAGACATACGAACATGAAGGACAGTAACCCCCAGAGAAAAATGAAGTTACGCTCTTAGTACAGTCTATGTTCTGCATGATGATAAAACGTTGAATCCATTTACAAAATATTGTCAAGTGCTGGCGAACTTTTTCAATTCATTTTGATGCCTTCTATTGAGTTCAAAATTAATCTTCGTAAGGCCTAACACGCATGCGAAATGACTTGCTTTCAGTGAATATAAACCGCGAGCTATGTATGAGTCCTGCTACGGCTACCACATTCGTTTAACGAATGTTAAGTAATCCAGCACTATAACAAGAAATACACACCCATATAATTGATGAGAGTAACGAAATAAGGTTGTTTTTCACACTAAATGTGAGACTGCCAGTACGAGCTGTTTTCCGTTACATAGTATTTTTGTGTATCTCACAAGGTTTTGTTTTGGATCTTGATTTGTGAAAATGATCCATTTTAATGTCAACATGTTCACAATTGGTACTCACATTTTAGTATCCATGGGCGGAGTAGATTTACACGCGAACACACGCTCAGAATTGTAGCAGGTGCTACATTTATGTGTAGTGTAGTATGCGTTAGTTATGGGTGAAATGAGAGTAAAAATGTAAGTGCAACCTAGTGATGAATGCTTTCTTTGGCGTTAGATGTGTAGGTTGCCACTGAAGGCCGTAGGCCGAGTGTGACAAAACACATCGTTTATCTACAAAACAATTTGCATGAAATGTTTGTCACAAGTTTTCGTCACTGAGTTGAGAAAATATTTCTAATGTGAGGAGATGTGAGAAATGATCTAAACAAGTCTTCTTTTACCACATCTCCTCACATCCTACTAGTCTGTCTCCAGAGGGTTACAGTAGAAAAAATGTGCTTCCTAAACAGTAGTTCGCTTCTCTCATATCGGCAAACTCACATCTGCTGCGCAGAACTACCCCATGCAAGTATGACGCCCAACATTTCGATTTCCCAACCTCCGCCCCTTGCTCGATTCTGCCATCTGGTTTTACTCCCTTATGCGGAAGCATTAATGACCAATCTGGGTTTTGTACCATTTTCAAATCCGATTATACTAAAAAGATACAATCGAAAATGTAATGCTAAAGCCAAAATGTAGACTACGATTTTAGCTAAGCATCCATACCTCTTGATGACATCATTAAATTAGGCTCAACTTGAAATGGTGTCGAAATTCAATGGATGCGAGAATGCCGAATTTGAATGTTACTCTGAAAAATGTAAATATTTACTAAAATGTGACGGTCTGCCCTTAATGGCTGACGTCATTCTTGCGAGTGCCACCTTCATTTCGATTCTGGAACTGTAAATGAAACTACACGTTGTGTGAGGGCCTATTTTCGAGAAATTTTTCGATAATTTTAAGAATATCGAGAAATTTCAAGAATTTCCACGAACATCAGTAATTTTACAGCATTTCAGGAACTTTAAAGAATTTAGTTCTTGAAATTCTCGATATTTCTATCCTCAAAATTCAAGAATTTTCGAAGATTTCAATAATTTTTGGAATTTTGTACGAATTTCAAGAACTTAAATTCTTGAAAGTTCTTGAAACTTTTGAAATTCCTAGTTCAAGAATCATCACGAATTTCGAGAATTCAAATTCTTCAAAATAGGATCTGCCTATTGAATCTCCAAGTATCTCAGAAGTGGATTCTAAACAATTATAAAAAATGTTCTTCGAGAATGTCTTTTCGCATCTCCCCGTTCAAGAATGGATATTCAACGTTTTTTTCTGAATTTGGTAAATTCAATTTGAAATGATGTCAACATCGGCCGTATAAAATGAAACGTTGTTGGTCATTTCAGTGGAATTTTTGTATTCTTTAAAATTTCACACACCTGTACGCGATTGAGAATTCTATGGATTGTCTTTAAATTTCATGTCCTCGATTTAAGTATTCGTGAAATTTAAAGAAAAATTGAGAAGATTTTCTGGACTAATCGAGAAATGTCTGCAAAAATTAGCTTGATCACGGAAGTGTAGTAGAGTGTTGTCTGACTGACAGTTCAGAAATATTTTTGATTATAATTGTTATAAATGTATGAATTTCATTGAATGTATTTTTCCAAGATATTAAAATGTACAATGTTTAACTCATCGCTTCACAGTTTAATTTTCTATTTTAGCAAGCGATTATTTTTGTATCTTAACTTAACAACAACAATATGTTAGGGAAAAACACTCTTAAAATATATATCTATCTAATATGACACTCACACATACACACACATCTATATATTTAATATGAACGCACCAAACATTTTAGACGATAAGAAAAGTAATATATTTTGAAGACAAACAACAACAACAACAACTAGAAAAAGAAAAATGAATTGAACAAAAGAAAACAAAAATGAAAAAGTCTTATATTATGGAGGATGATAGATATTTCTGCACTTTTAAATATTAAATATAAAAAATGTTAAGTGTAACAACAAGAGAGAAAGAAAAGAAGAAGAAAACATAAAAATGAAAACAGGGAATTATAAAAAATACAAAAAAAAAGAAAACACAAAAAAAATTTGCTGTATTTGCTATAGGAAAAACAAAATTTATCGAAAGTTAAGATTTGTATTTATCCCCTACACTAAATTTAGTTCCAACAGTAAATCTACTTATATTCCAATATCAGTTGAATTGTGTGTTATGATCTTGCCAAGTAATAATTACCAAAAAGCATAGCACTCTTCTAGCTTCAAGCCATCACAGAGAAAATATCTGGAGTCTGGAAAGACAATTTAACTTTCGGATATAAACTCGAGAAAAAATCGTAATCTGGAGTCTACTGAAATCATAGTAGACTCTGGGCTCCTTTCGTACAGACAAATTTCATGTTTTCTTTGTGTTGGTTAAAGCATCCAACACTTGCAATTTGGTTTTTATGTATGCGTAAAATAGACTTCAAATTTGACAGCTGTCACATTTGAGTGCTGGTGCTTGAAGCTAAAGTGCTATGCAAAAATACAATTTCATTCAGAGTTCTAATCTCTCTAGACAATTAAAACAACAGCAATTTATTATTCGCTAATTCATCTATCTTCATAAGAGGTGATTCATGAAAAGAGGTGTAGGTTTGATTCAGTTTTGATTTCTCATGTGCTGCTGAAATTCCAAACTTTGTTACTCAGCAGTAAAGTGGTGTGTGTTCTCAGTAGTTTCACACGAAACAGGCAGCTCTGTGAGTTATTCATTTCTAATGAACGTTCTTATTTAAGGAGCCCAACTTATCCAACTTCTGATTAGCTCTGCTAACCCCCATCAGCACTGCACATCAACTGCTCAATTCACAATGAAACAACTTCGACATTCAAATCTCTTCCTACATCAAAATGCAAAAAATTAGAGAAGTAATTTTACTGCATGTCCCATGCGAAAGTTGACCATTAAATGTCAATATGCTTCCTGCGAGAATGATACATTGCATAATGTTGGAACACTTACCGTTCATTCCTCATGTGTAGCTGCTTTGGACGATTGATTTAAGGCATTTTCGCTTGTCGACCTCACTTCGTTCGGGTTACAGCTCGCGAAATTGCCTAAAATCAATCGTCCAAAGCAGGTAACACAAATGACTATTGTGTTTTTGAGCATCACATCGAATATGCAAACTCAACAATTGTCAAAGCTTTGTTGCTGAAAAACGCACTTGCTTGCTTTTATCACAAAATTGTTCTCTCATTTAATGGATTACTTTCGCAGCATCCACTGTAATCTACTATTTCTCTCTAAACGTGAGTATGGGCAACGGGCTTTCCCTTGCCCTTCCTTCATCCTTTGCTACACTCTCCCTACATGTTCATCATTCGAACAGATTCCAGATTTTAGTTTTGATCATTGCTATTCATGAATAGTTCATTCAGAAGTTTTTTTTTCCTAAACTCTCTCACTCACTCGTCTACATAATTAACGAACTTTCCACAAAAGAGTGAGACGCGTAGCGGATAAAAAATACAACAGCACCAGAAGGTATGAACATAGACAGGGGTGGTAAAGTAGTATGCAATGACATCTCTTGGGCGTGAAAATGGCCAATACTCCAGCTAAAATCCCTTCGCTGGAATTGAGAGTTGGGTGTGGGTTGAGAGCAAGCAAGCAATCATACAATTCGTGTTTTGAAAATATTTATATTTATATCTCCAAGACTGTATTCATAAATATTAATTGATGGTTGATGAAATTTTCCTTTAGATTTAATTTAAATCAGCATTGGTTGTTCTTTGTGCACTCTATGAATATCATCAAATTGTGTTTTGAAAATACAACCAACATTTATGTAGAATTTATGAAAGCAAAAATTTTTATTTATTTTAAGCAAAATGTTACGTTTTTATACAACATAGAGTTAATGGAAGATTTTATCATATTCTTTTATGAATGGCATAGGTCAGTTCGTTCTACGTTTAAGTATCTGTATTTATAATTATGAAATTTTAAGAGTTCAGTTCTTTCCTCTGCTGTAAAATAATTTTCGAAATAAAAGTTATATTTCTACATGAACTGTTTGTCTTCTTTTCCGTCGCACGTTAGCGCAGCGCTCGTGATGCAAGTCTCAATACAGTAAAAAAAATTCTTTCGTCGTGGACTTTGGGCACTATATGCAGCCAATTTTGAAGTTCACTCCGTTTGTCCCTTTTCAAACCTCCAGTCATTCCGCTTTTCGCTCTTACTACATTTGCTTTCACGCGAAAAGCAAGGCTCCATATACAGTTTTGGTGGTCACCACGATCGCCATATTACGTGGGAACGCACCACCTTTGACGATTTTACCTACAAAAAAATTCACCACATCGTCACGGCGACGATAATCATCACAGTAGGTGGTTTTTTTGTATGAAGTCCGCCATGCTATCGTCAGCTGTGGAGTGTAACCCGAAGTGACCTCCTCAACAGTATATAGCCTTGGCGAAGAGTGCGTCATCCAAAAAGATATCAGACATTTTGCAGGTATGCACCCATGGTCAAGGGTGCCATGTCACTTTGTTTATGTTTTCAGAGGAAGTGTGGAGAGAAGGTTGAATGAAACCATGGTAACAAAAAAAGCGTTGAATGAAATAGGAAATTCCAACTCGTTTTGCAATTTCCTATCTACTCAACTCGGTGAACAAATAACTATTTTGACTCCCCACTTGGCGTACTCGCACAACAGTAAGTATTTAAGTATGTCTGGGTTTTTGGGGTCCTAGACATGATTTCACACTTTTCCAGTGCTGTCAACACTTGAAAATCACTAACATCTCGACAATTCTGAGCTTTTTATGCAACGTACGGCAGAAGAGAGATAGATACAGAAATACGGTCAAAGGTGTGCTGGTTGGAGCTACATTTCTTTCAGAAATGTTACTATAAAACTGTCTAGTTAGTGGTTTAGTGGTAGTAACTCATCGATAAAGTTGTTTTAAAGGGTTTCGGAGCGATTTTTATGACAATTTGGAAAATTGGTACAACAAGGGTTCACCAGAAGCCGAGAAAAGTGATACCTCACAAGAAAAAGATTTCTACAGCCTACAATTCGTGACAAAACATATCGTGTGGTGTATCGTTGGAAAGCGCTCAGAAACATAGTCTCCATTTAAATCAGACGTCCAGACAGAGCAGCCAGCACTCTTCAAAGTTCCCAAAACTATACCGGGTTTTCGGTAAATTTATACTAAAATTAGCACCATGTCCCAAAGTTATACGAAGTTTTCGCGATATCACTCTTAAAGCATCGAGCAAAGAAACGACCGATGTTGTTGTAACTCCAACGAAGAAAGTCGTTGATAATAAGCGCAGCATAAAACAGTCAGTGAAACGGACAGCAAGCTCAAATTGCATTTTTTGTTCTCGGTCAATTCTCCGAAAGCCACAACATTATTGATCGACAAAATGACACCTTTATTCGATTTGTGTTTGTATTTTAACAGCACTGAGTATAGACGCCATGAGTGATACATAGAAGAAATTTTTCAACTTATAAATAAACAAAAAACAAAATTCAAACACTGAAACGAGAGAATCAGATACAATTCAACCAATGCTTGGCTGGCGAATGATTGTGTGCTTGTAGAAATGATTGTTCTTCAACAAAGAGTCCATTCTCCAGGTCTCTGGCAGTTTAACTTTCAGTTCATCAATCTTCGAATCGTTTAGTCGATTGAATATGTTGAGGCGCTGTAAATGCTGGCACGATTCTATGAGTTTGACTATGTCGTCAACACTGACCATTTCGACCTGAATTGACAATTCTGTTAAACTTGGCCAATGTGAAGCACATTTCGATAAGAATTGAATGGATGGACCATCGTACTGAGTAAACATCGTCAATTTTTTCAAATTATTTTTGAAAGCGAAATCGAAATATTTCTCATTCAAAACAAAACAATAAACCACCAACTGTTCGAGCTCAGGGCAAACAAATCGATGATTTTCAGAAGAATCGCGCTCAAAAATTTCGATCATCCCCGTGAATTCGTTATCGTAAATGTCCAGAGTCAATTCCTTCAACTCCTTAAATGCCATTGGTTGTGGACATCCTGTCGCGAAATTCGAAGGTTGGATCCAAAGTTCCAGCTTTTCGAGTTTTTTCAACCAATCGTTGACGTACTGAAGATCCTGAGGCGTGCAACCTTCAAATGAAATCCAAAATTTGCATCTTTGATATCTACTGATGAGAAGTAAAATTCTCCATTCTTACCGATGTCTACGCTGTAACTCCTCAGTTGCGGATTTTTACGTATCGAATTGTTCATATTGCTACTAGAAAACGTTTTCGACGATGACGGTCCCAGTTTCACAGTTAAATGCTCCAGCGTCGGCATTGTTTCTTCGATGCAATATTCGTTGGCGACTTCGGTGTGACATATTGACAAACTTCGGAGTTTCGGAAACCATTTACTGAAGTTGGAAATTTTCTGTCGCAAGTGACCATCGGTAAATTTGACAATTTCCATTTGGTGAAATGGTTCTACGATACCATCGAATGCTCCATTTCGACAATTATCCAGAGTCAGTTCTTTTAATCCGTCGCAGAACTGCAGAATGTAGTCTTCGATAGCCGAGCTTTGTTTTGGCTTGTGCTGGTTGAATCGTACCAGCAGTTTGGTAGTCGTGCTTCCGAAACAGCGCAAGTACGCTAGAATTAACGGCATTTCACGGAGAACGACAACATCCGGATCTGCATCAGCTGTGTCCTTGTATTGATAGAGCGTAATTTTGAGCCATTCTTTTGTGTAGTGTCTAGCAATAATCGCACCGATGATTTGCTGGAAACGTTTGCCGGTTCGTAATATCGTTAGTAGATCGTTTAGCTGCAGCCACTTGAAAATCAATTCCAAATAATCATCGTTCAAATCGACCAGACGTTTTGTCGATTCATCAGATTTCGATCGTTTGGCCGATTGTGGGATCGTGGTGGGCAATTCGTCTGCAGCTCTTTTCGGCATTGTCGGACGTTCAGGAAAAAAAAACACAAAATCCGTTCTCTTTAAACGGTTACATTTGTCACAAATGTTCGCGAGCCTTTCGAAAATATTGAAATTCAATATTGTGTGGAGGACTGCCGCGTCGTCGTTTATGATGTTTCCAATAAATATGACTCTTTGCGTGTGTTAATGGATTTCAGTTCAGCTACTTTTTTCAGGCATGTTGTAGGAGAAGGATTAAAAGAGAGAGAGCGGAAAAGAGAGTAAAGATTAGGGTTCTACAAGAGTGGAAGCTGCTCTGTATATGTTTCACTTGTCCATCATCAACTTCAGATAAGTGGAAATACATTACGGGATGAGCGCAGAATTTAACTGAAAGTCAAAACGTTAGCGTAATTTATAAGCCCACATATTTTACCATGCAAGACCATGCAACCGTACTGTGAATGATTTTTTCAATTTCGGTGTTTTACGTGTTACGACGACTACTATATTACGATCGTCTATGGTTAGATTTGCCCTGGTTTTAAGTTGCTAGAATTAGAAACATTTTTTGTCCGTTCTATAACCGATAGTGGTAAAGGGTGATAGGGAAAATGAACTAAATGATCGCTTCAAATTGGTAAATGTTACCCTAGAAGCCATTCCCATCGTTCGTCAAAAACATTAAGTAAATTTTCATCGCCGTCACTGTACCTCACGTTTTTCATTAACAATAATTTACATTGGATGCTGCGAAAGTAGTTCAATACATGATGGGAACATCTATGTCATAAAAGCGAACTCACAAAAGTGTAATGAACATGGGGTAGCTTGCAATGCAATGGTACATTTTTGCAAGGGGCAGCAATAAAAAGAAGTTCAACGATAACTAAGACATTTTCGTTCAATGCACTTTCAACGCATTAGGTAAAGTTTCTTCTTACCATCAGGAAGATACCCTTGAAAATTAGTAGATTACGTTTAATTCAATCTGTTTCGGTCTGACTGGGAAAACCTCGGCCCGCACACTTCTTCTCTGCGTGCCCTGACGTTGTAACAATGTATAATTCTTGTATGTCGATTGGCATCAGTGCCTTAATGTCACCCTCATGTATGGCCTAAGCCTACGATTATTTTTGAAAGGATAATTCGATAGAAAAATGGTTTGTGACGAAAGAGTATTGTTGGCTCATTCAATTACCTATACTTTACATCCATTTAGGGAATGCAATATCGATATTAATATCGATAGCAATATCGGAAAACTTCAATATCGAATACCGATATTTGCGAAAAAATACCGATATTGATATTGGAAAGTTTTACTAGGATTTTTGAGAAAAAAAAATTGAGTTTTGTTCAACTAAAAGAGAGATTTAGTTGCCTCCAAAGCTATATACTGTAGTGGAGGTCTCCTCGATCGCCATTTTATTAGGTACGCGGGAACACACCACAACAGTACATAGTCTTTGTTGCCTCTAGTTTGATTAATGATTTTGAAAATGTTTGATCGAGCAATAAAGTCTCTACAAATGTACACATGGAGGTTTTCCTATCGTTTTCCCTTCACATCATATATGAGCGCCTAGCAACACTGTTATTCATTTAAAATGTTATTCATCTGATGTAAAGCCCTTGGAAGGCTGAATCCCAGAAAGTTATATTATAG
>JANTFA010160916.1:0-10367 GCA_026413405.1 Phytosciara flavipes
AAAGGTCATCACACCAAAGGACACCATGTAGAAGCTAAAGGAGACGAATATGGCAAGAAAACCAATTTCTTCGATGAGGACCATGACGAAGGATTCGAAGAGAAATATGGAGACTTCCACGAAGATCATGGACACAAGAAGGGCGGATCACACAAGAGCGGTCACCACAAAGGATCCCACGAGAAAGGTTAGTGCGACAAAAAATTTGATTTAATTCGGTAAAATTTGACAATACGTTCATTTGCAGGCGGACACGGAAAGAAGGGAGGCGATCATAAAGGACACCATCACTCAGATCATTCCGGTCATAAGGGATCGAAAGGTAGCGATAGTCATTATGGACACAAATCTGAAGGTGGCAAGAAGGGAGGCAGCGACCATCACAAAAAATGGGGAAGCAGCAGCAGCAAAAAAGGAGGTCATTAAGCATTGAACCATTTCGACTACTTACATCGATAAACTTTGTGTTTTCGCTGAAACTGTGATAAAGCATCTGTAAAGCATCAGAATAAATAAAATTAGTTCACTAGATAAACTATTGTTCGGGTTGTTATTCGAAGCAAGAATCGATGGTACAATTATTTATGCCCAATACTTCGTGAATCTAACCAATTTTTCAATTCTCTGTCTGCTGTACTTAAACAATGTCCTACGAACAAGTGTTACCATTCTTACCTTTGAGTCCGCTAGTAATCGCCTTGGCGAGTTGATTTTAAGCCTCTCCTCACGAACGGCAAGCCTATTCTTCGGTGTAGTTTCAAACAATTTTTTTGCTGTATTGGTCAAAAACCACTAAAAAAGAGAGTGTGACGCCAGTCCATGTGTGCATAATTACAAAAAACGTCTGATGTCGTTTTGGGTGACACATTTGTGTGAAATTTTTTTTTGAAAAGTTTGCAGTCGATTCATCTGCCATTTAGTTTCAGTCATTTCACGGAATTTACCGACGGAAATATACCCAACTTTTTGTTAGGCTCGGAACAGGTTGAAATCAGGTCACGTGAAATTGTCTTAAACGCATTGCGTTTCCAGCTCCAGCTCAGCAATAATTTGGATATGGATCGAAGGTAACACTAATGTGTGGCTTTCTATTGCAATGACTGTGCAACTGAAGATAAGTATTTTAAGATGAATCTCAAAACAGGTCAAATTTAGGTTCGACCTGAAGTTGACCTGTTTGGTGATTCCATCTTTAATAATTGGTTTGATGTGTCAACTACAATGTGCAATAGAATGTTAACTTCGATCCATACCATATCAAATTCATTGCGGATCTTTCTACAAATCATTTGAGACAATTTCACGTGACCTGATTTGGACCTGTTTTCCAAAAATGATGTAAACGAATAAGTATCGGCGATTCTTTGTCTACTCGATGCTAATACAGATTATTTTGCAGCTACTCTGAGTCAGCAGAATCAAACGAATCACATGAAATTGACGAGAGATGAATTGAGGGGGATACTACTCCCATAAGTCGGGTCACACCTACTCAAAAAGTCAAAAAAGTCACGGTCACTTCGAAAAGCCATAAGTCATGAAAGTCACCATCAAGCCACGACAATTTAGCGTAAATTATTCGAGTATTGACTTTGAAAAGTACTTTCCCATGTGAAGTAGCCGAAAATGAAGGCAACTTTTTTTTTCTTTTTAATATCTTTGCATGAAAAATAACATGGTGTAGCTCCTTCGGATGATTTATTTGAAGCATTTTCTTCGATTGGAGTACTAATTCTTTTTGCTATAAATCATAGCAAATCATGACTTATATCAAGTCAAAGTCGACTTTGGGTGTAGTTCCCGCCTAGATAAACGCAGATTTTGATTTTTAAGCTACGGTGTCAGAGTATAAGCAGTTACTAGCGTAAGCATGATCCATGTCTTTAGAAAGAAATGCAGGGCCTACTTTGATTGCACAAACCTCTGAATATGCAGTTACCATTACAATACAGACAATCTACAGACACTACTATAACGTGTATATCGAATGTGGAATGAACAACCACGATTGGATTGTAATCGTTGAAAAAACAAATTCTTTATTTTATGTAAGCTGCAGTTTATTGGAAAACGAAAAGTGAAAGCAATAAGACAAATTACTCTAATCGTGATCCTTCCTCCAGTCCGGTCTGCGCTTGCAATTCTCCGGTTCCGGATCGCTACTTATATCCAATTTCACAACATTTCCATTTACACGACATGGTGACGTGATCTTGCCCAGCCACTTGTCTTGGTTAATATAGTCCAAAATGCTGTCACACACTTTCTCTGTACGAAATTTTTGATAAAAAAGGACATACTCAACCGAAAGAAAACTGTCAACTTACGTGTATCCAATGAATGAGGGAGCAGGTCACATTCTATTTTGAACTCGTAACAGCCTGATCTTCGTGCAGTCGCCTTTGGACGACAATTAAGGTCGTCGATTTGCGCTAGAGGAAATTGATCAAATGTCTTTTTCAGCAGCAACAAAACGTCTTCTGGTTTTTCTTCTCTAAAGTTCGGATCTGGTTTTCCAGTAAGTGTTAAAGTGGCAATATTACGCTCCGTATTGGAGGTGCATGTTGATGTGGAACCATCTAGCCAATCCACTTGGGATTGATAGCCGAGTATGCATCGACACAGTGAATCTGAATTAAAATATTATTTTGATTCATAATAACGATTTAGCAATCAATCGACAACTGAAATATTGGGTTTCTCAGCTAAGTGACGAAAAGTAAAACTTTCGTTCCTTTTTTTGGAGAGAAACGCTGTTTGCAACTCATTGATCAATGATATTTTAGGTACAATTATTGGAGTATGGCCTCGAGTGGCAATCTACGCTTATCGAGCAAAAAGGGTTTGTTACTCGGTTGCATGAATTACTATTTCCGCACTACTGAAACTTTCCGCAATAACTTCGTCAATCAAAATGTTATAGCTTTCCCCATCTCTGGTAGACTTGGGGAAAAAGATTAGTAATTTTCGGCAGTACTTACCGGCTGTTTCATCTTTTCGGTACGGACCGGTGAACGTAACAGTTCTAACTCCACGTCGATTTATACCTCTAGCAGTCTTGAAATCTCGCCTACATGCATTGACTCTCGGGAAATGGGGAGCAACCTCATAAATAGTTTTCAATGGAATGTCCTCGCATCGAACATATACCGTCGACTGAACAATCAAAACGACTGCGATAAAAATAAATGGCAACATTTTGTACTTAAATGATATTATTGACGGAGCACCAGCTGTTTCTGATCGATCAACGGGAGAAATATTCCGTATTTATACCTACAACGGTTTCAATGTGGAACGTTAATTTTACACTCAAGGTTAAAGCTGGAATCATATTGCGTTTACACAGCTTTTATTTAAAGCAACAACAAAAACTGCTCTATATTTCGCGATTTCCATTGTTGTGACGTATGCGGTGAGTGAACGGAGTGAGGTGCGATTTCAACCTAATTTTTTTCATATTTTTTAACAGAAATGAAGAGCAAATATTTAGTGAATTGACGACCTACATTGAATTAAGTAAATATTTTCAGCGTCTTAGCTATGAAGGTGACAGATATTTTGCCCTGATTCCGATTTCATTCAAACTGAAGGTAAAACATCGCTCGGTCATTTGGATTAACAGAAATATTCAGAGAGTTGGTACTTTCGCCGAGCCGTTCAGCTCCTTTTCTACTCGGCAGTTCTTTCAAACACATTGTTTTCATGCTTCTGGGCCGAAAATGAGGACAATTTTGGATTTTTGAACAACTTGCTTCGGGTTTTCTACAAGTGTAGAGTTTGCATATCTGAATCGAAGGCAGTTACCGAAGCTTGTGGCTCAAAAACACTCTCGTGAGTTTGCTATCACGAAATGGTTCCCGCATGTAATGAATTAATTTCGCAGCATCCAATGCGAATTAGTATTTCTGTGAGTTCAATGGTTTTTTGTTGACATGAATCCGTTTCGGCCATTCGGGGAAACTGCGTATTATTCGAATAAACTGGGTAATGGGGAATAAGGTCTTATTAAAAGTGGGATGTAAGTCAAATTTTGTTCATGTGAGTTCTTCCTCGTGAAAAATAGAGTCTTTTTAGCAACAGAAAAGTTTATGTTAGGCGGAGAGTTTCTTGAGTTAGGACACCTCGAAGTGTTTTGCCACCCACCCCTTGAACATTTTCCCTATATTTATTGCTCAGGTCTGGTGTTGATTTTATTCCCTTGACTGAAAGTCAAGGGTCTTACGCCAGAAAATAGTGAAAAATATGAATATCACGACTTAGTAAAAATGCAACCGATTTAAGTAATTATTAAAATGTGTGGAATATAATTCTTGAGGTCCACGAAACGAACACATTTGTTTGGTATACGATTTTTCACAACCAAAACAAAGTGACAATTCAGGTGAGAAAATTTCGATTCTTCAACGGTCTTCATCTCTAGTGGTAGGATGAATCGGCTGTATCCTTTTTGAAAAGTGTTTTTAAATTTTATTTGAATCGATTTCCCCAACATCTTTTTCTTGTGTACGCAAAGTATTTTGGGTAAATTCTCCGCTGTCAAAGCAAAAAATGTTACCCAAAAAAGGAAATCAGATGTTCTGTCATTGCAACCTTAATTTTAGTTGCTATGGTTCTGTAGATCCACTGCATCGTCTGATCAGCGTAACCACTTTGCTATACACTCAAAGTGAAGAATAATTAAAATCTCAAATTCAATGCCCGTGAATTCCGGTCTCAAATGATTTTAACGAGGTCTGTGCACGATGTTTTGTGTGTATAGTTGGCCAATGTTTTGGCTTCTGATTGAACATACAAAACAATAATTTCAGGTTAATTATAAATTTCATTTTCATGTGATTATTGCTTTTTCTCCATAAATGAATTAATGTTGTTTTCCAATCGCATATAACAATTGAATTTAGCAATTTTAAACCTCGAATTATCATGTCGGAAACACAAAACAATAAACTTGTTACCGTGCAAAATGATACCAAATTTTCTCCATTTGAACCATTCAAACAAAGCGATTATGTTTGTGCATCAAAATAAATCGTCACAAAATCAGTTCGTGCGTATACAATAATGGCATTCAATGGAATTATAATTATGGAAGCCTTTTCGGATGGAATACAATTTTCGAGATTCAATTTTTGGTCATTTTATCGACGTGCAAGTCATAGACTATAAATCAGAGAACGGTGGTCTCAGCTCATCGCTTACATTTATTGTTGTTCGACTACATGTTAGGCTAGTCTGAGGTGTCGCACAACAAGACTTAGAGATCTTTTATTAAATGGGATATCGAATGAAATGGAATGTTACCAACCAATCTATTTTACCGCTTCCTTCTTATAATATTACAATTTTCCATATCATGAAATAGGATTTAGTCAATGACCTGATCGAGAATCTGGTTCCAACCAAGACGACATTTTACCAACACATTTCCAGCGCCCAAACTCCCGGATCTGATTTGACGCCATTTATTCATCTCACTTTTTGGGCGTTCTTTTCCTCTTCGCCCTTTTAGATCATTTCGGAATAACATTGAGCGAGCCCAGCTTTCACCGCCGGCCTTTGGCCTTCCAAATATGGAGCGATGTACTCTACGCTCGAACGCAAGGAGCAACTCTTCTTCAATCATCTTCACCGTCCAATATTCGCATAGATAGATCAGAACTGGACGAATGAGAGTTTTGTAAACATGGCACTTTCATCAATATCAACTTTGAGTGTGAATCAGACCGTTATAGCATCTGCTTGCCGCCATAATTGGCCTTTGAAATTCATGTGTATTATCACTATCCGAACGAATCAACACTTCTAGATAGATGAATTCATCATCTACCTCCAGGCTGTACTCTCCAATGCTTATCACGTCTCCTTGTTAATAGACTATAGCATTTGAGTCGGTCTTCATGAGCTTAGTTTTTGATTCGTTGATCATAGAACTCATTCTGAGACTACTGTAATACAGTGTCATGCTTCATCAAATACTTAAGGTACACTGTCCGAATACATCCTCCTAACTTTGTAAGCAAACTCTGTGATGTTGCCAGAAAGCTGCCTTGATTTAGTACACAAAGATGAAACATTTACTCATTAAAAATGTCGCTTAGAAGCAACATCATCTCTCTTGTTTCTTACTAAATCCACACCCGTCTTTTACACAACCTTTACTTTAAGTCGGAAGCTATTTTCTCATTCAGAAATACCAATAAAATTTGATTTATCGTCGTAATGAATAAGCCTTCCATGGTGCGTGTACATTATTTGCAAAAGCTTTGGTATTAACTAATTTATGACTTAACAGGCGCACTTTGTTAATGTTTCGCAATTAAAATGAAAACTGTAAATCATAGTAGCTTGAACGAGATTCAAATTCAATTGAATTTTTATATTTTGAAAAGCTTGTCTTGGATTCAATTTTATTCAAATTCGTTCCTGTATTTAACGATGAGTGGTGTCACCGTATCCGTTGAAATGGTATTTTGCAAGCCAAAGAATCAAGCAACTTGTAGTGATAAAGTGGCGAGTGGATGTTCAGAAAAAATTGCCAAAAGCGGCTGCTGCGAAACAGCTCCAAATCCTACCTGTTCGGCGCCGTCTGAAGCCTCGTGCGGAGAGTCATGTTCATTTGAACCAGAAGAAGGCCTCGGCAAAGTAACGAGAAATCCGTTTTTCAACTTTCTTCGAGACCACAGAAAGTGCAATCAAAATGCATCGGGAAAAGAAATAGCTGTTACTGGTGCAGAGAAGTGGAACTGCATGGACGAGAAAGACAAACAGAAATACATTGTTCAGGCTTTTCGCACGCCCAAAAAATATAACCAAAGTAGACAAAACCAATCAGGCAGCAGTCTCGGACCGAGAGCTTCGATGGAGTCCGCTGTATCCATGGATTCTGCTGTATCTATGGATTCTTTAGATTCTATGTGACTTGTTTGACTGTGAAAATGTTATCCTAAAATTAAAACACAAGAAAATTTGAGAATATCAAGCGGATTCGTTTTGTCAATTGGTTTCACTAAACATCATCATGTCTTTCAACCAAGGACAAGCTATTAACATGAATTCGAATGAAATACGGACAATTGTGATGATAGAAAATGTGGAGCCTATGGCTTTGTGATCGTTTCCGTAACCGATGACTAACCTTTTCTAAAAGACAAAACTTGATGGAGAAATAAGTCGTTCCCGTTATTCAAAAAGCATTAGTGCAATCAGGTTACAAGTTGCAACAGTAAAAATTGTCTCGTCGTTTTGCTAGAGCTGACTGATGAGTTGATTTTTGGATCCGTATGGAGTACGAGCGAGAGTACGAGTGTCTATACTGCTTTTACTCATACGTTCGAAACACGTCTGATTTAAATTCTTGAGTTCTAAGAAACCTTCTGTGGTGACCCTAAGTACCAGATCACTGATAAAAAAATGCTCGCCCGTATGTCCGCTTGCAGGATAACTTGAATAAAACGGAATCAATCTTGATGGAACTTTTTTCCCGTCTTGTAGTCAGACATGTCAGTTTAAGTTCGAAATATGAGCAAAATCGGTCGAGCGAATCCAAAGATATGATCGAATTAGTGGTATTTTCGATGGTCTGAGGTCTGATTGATGTTTCTCGCATGTGTTACCGGAAGTGTTGCTCGTACAAAGTTGTATAGATGGT
The DNA here is from genome assembly GCA_026413405.1 of Phytosciara flavipes. Lineage (NCBI taxonomy): Eukaryota > Metazoa > Arthropoda > Insecta > Diptera > Sciaridae > Phytosciara > Phytosciara flavipes. Next base: position 7,652 of record JANTFA010160916.1, read on the forward strand.
GGAAATGAAAGATGTGGACTACACCAATCGGGAAAAAAGTTTGCCGAAATTGGATCACAGGCTCGGATAGAGCCGATAGAGTGAGCTTAAGTCGAGTTACTCGGCCGTAATTTCATCCGATTTTCATGAACTTTCTTCAATAAAATGGTCGTCAGACGCCATTTTGGGTTTTAGTGTCTTCTGACTTTATCTCACTTGACTTTGATGTAGTGCTACTTATATACCGTGCACTACTCGTACGGGCTCCCTAATGTTTTGGTATTACGTTACATACCGTAGAAGCGATCTGAATAGATCGAATAAACTGAATTTTAAGTTTAATTCAAACAACTTTTGATTCTATAGAAATGGTTATCAAAAAAAACTTTTTTGGGTATTACAATTGAGCCAGAGCATAGAGGCATGAACCGCATTTTTAATGTAGAGAGCTTCGATTACCGCATTGCATTGTGCTGATTGAAGGATGATGGAAGCTATTCTACGGGCATTTCAGTTAACCCACTTTTTCCGAAACTAACGAAAACATTGAATTGTTGTTCAATCGCTGGTATTTATTCATCAGCCAATTGTCGATATTATTCCCTTAAGGTCAACTATTTCCATTGTATCGAAAAATGTTCATTGAATGTAGCATTTGCAATTTATTTATTAACCGCATTTAAATACAGAGAGAACAAAACCCAACAAAAAAAAAGTTTCACCCTCCCGAGCAACGAATTTCCCATCGAATATGTAATGCGACTTTTTTTTTCGTGCACATATTCCAATAATCAAAGTGAAATAAATTGCCGTTTCCGATTGAACAAACTTTATTTTCGTTTGGCTTTTATTTTTTTTATGTTAAAATTTATTGATTGATATCGATGCGAGAGGATGACATTGACGGGGAATATTATGATGTACAACGAAACATCATGTTTTTGCTCTTGTAACGTACACGTATTTGTAAGTTGCTGAGTGAAATAAAAATTTCGAAAAATAATTCTACGGGGAAATTGGAGTGTGGAAATATTTTTCGATTTATCTCTCTGATCTCTGACGATGAAACAATAAATGGATACGCCAAACGATTTTATTAGAGCTGAATTTCAGGGCCGTAGCTTGAAGATATTGATCCTTAGGTACACAGTTTTATGTACCATGACTAAGAAGACATTTTCAACGTTGAAAGGATAGATTTTATAGGAATACCCTGCTAGAGATTGGTTGTCCCTTGCCACTGTCACCATAGCCTGATGAGATGTGGTATTTTGAAAAAGTTAATTATCGTATCGTACGATGCTATGAATCATTCCTCAGATCGGACCACAGAAACGTAGCGACATATTTGATGATTCTGCAGCAGTCAATCAGAACGTGATACCTACTGACATAACGCATTCCTCAATTTCCGTACAAGACAAGCCATGTTAAATTGACTAGTAAACGAAAATAACAGCCAGAACAGAACGTATCAGACGCTGCAACGGAGCGATCCCGTATATCTAGCTACGTTCTTAACCCTATTGCTTACGTAACCCTAGTACTACCCAGTCCTGGTGTCACTGCATACCTGTACAGAAAAGTTTTATGAAATTCACATGCGTTGTGTAAGTTGCGCATAGCCACAAAGAGCTCATGAAGTCCCAAATAGCTGCCTTAGTCTAGTCCAATCACCTGAATCCATTTTTTAACCGAGATATATTCGGACTCCATTTGCCTTTCAAATGAAAGGGAACTTATGAAAATTGGGTGAAATTTACTCGAGCTATTGACGAAAAACACTTGGGCCAAGTGGCGGCCTCAGTTCAAGGGCCTGAACTCAAACTGGTTCTACCGACGATCTATTCGAAATCGATTTGCCTTTCGAATGAAATAAAAATCACGAAAATCGAGTGAAGTTTACTCGATTTATACGCAGAAAACATTTAGAGCCGAGTTCAAGGGCCCTACTTCAATTTTGCTTGATCAACATTTTAGTCGCACTTAATTTGCATTTCAATGAAACCAAAATCCCGAAATTCGAACAAAATTTACTCCAGTTATTCGCAAAAAACAGGTAGTGCCGAATAGCGGCCTCAGTCCATGGGCCCTACTTCGTCATCCACCCGTCGACCCAATTCCAATCAACCTGTTTTCCTTCAACTGGTAGTGAAGATACCTTTCAAGTGGAACCAAAATCGATGAAATTTGTCAAAGTTTACTCGATTTATTTGCCAAAGCCACTTAGTGCCTTCCCATCGATCACTCCCATTGACTCGATTCCAATAAACTTTTGACTTGCATTTATTTGTATTGGCAATACCTGTTTGTCTGGCTTGAATTCCGTCGGTAACGAACCACATATCAATCCTAACAACACTCTCCACTGCGTACAGGGCTAACACGAAGCATTTGGAACGTCTACAAGTTTAATATCTTCTGTTTTAGTGTGTTAATGAGATTTAGTTAGCAAAATTTTCCCTTCACTTTTTAGCTTCAAACCAAAGTCCACTTTCAGGCATGAATAAAAGACAAACATAGAAAAAAGTGGAAACGCAGAAGGAAAAAATTGAGTAAACCCAAAAGTATTCCTAGTCGCTCAAGCAATTTCAAATATTATCATCCTTTAAATTCATCCGCCTAAGTTTTTGTGAATAATATATTTCTTGTCAACAAGCCTTCAAATTAATTACATAATATTAAACATCTTTGCGATAATAAATTACATTCCCTCGTCACAAAACTTAAGACGAAA
>JANTFA010160927.1:0-10367 GCA_026413405.1 Phytosciara flavipes
GATGGGCATTTTCGTTTTTCTGAAGATATCTTCGGAAAAACACGCGCTGTAGGTGTTAATAGAAATGAAAATCATAGGTACTGACAATACCTGTTCAGGAAGTTCATTGAAATCGAGTCAGTGAATGGTGAGCTAGAGGCCTTAGGGCGAGATTTAGTGGGGCAATAAACGTTTTTTGCATATAAATATAGCGCATTTCACCCAATTTCTGATTTCATTTGAAAGGTATTTCCAATGTCAATGTGATTTACACAACGCGTATGTTTGCATAATATGAAATTCATATTACTATCGTGTACTAGGTATGCGGTCTAACTAGGGTTGCGTAAATAATAGTGTTACGTAAGCAACATAGGGTGACGTACCCGCTATAGGGATCCGTCAAAGCGTTTGTTACGAAAGACAATGAAGGCAATGCGGCGCAGCCTGTAAAATAAAGATTTTTTAATTAGATTTTGTAACCTTTCAAGTACAGACTGTACTGTACAGTAACGGAAAAAGAAACCTTAAGAAAAGATAAAAATTCTAGGCAAAAGTCTAATGACATTCATTTCAACGAAATCGTCTACCAATTACACTTCCGAAGCATCTGGAAAATAGTTTTCCAACTAAGGTAGTTAAAACTCTTTATAGAGAGCACATATACGATTTGGTATGCATTTCAACTTTGTCTTTTTGCAGCAGCATCATTTTCAGAGATGAAGATGTTGTTTATTCAAATATCTTCTTCTATATGTAATAACGACAGACCATTTTACTACTTCGCAGAGAAAATTAATTAAGCCTGAGGATTCTAATTTTACGATTTTTTCTTGTGTGCCACTCCACAAACACACACATAATCAAACATCATAATAAAATCTTGCATTTTCATAAATTGCCGAATGTTCTCTTTTCGGTATTATGCCAAACACACTGGCAGCATTTAATTTGTTTAAATATGTACGCCTTTTAACTGACTGCATAAATCTGCTGGGGTTTTTTTTTATGTGTCTTACGCTTCAGGAGAATAATGCATAAAATTCTTATTAGCACAACATATGACTGTTAATTTGCACATAAAATGCATATATTGGTGGAATTCATAGGCTTAATAATACGAAATATGTTAAGTGGAATTATAAAGTGTTTGCATAAATCAGACATATTTGCGGGGATATACGGTACACGTATCATTTAATGTTTCTGAACGATTCGTCATAAGGCATAGGCTACGAAACATTTTAATTATATTGGAAGCATTGTGCAATCGATTTGTTACATTTGTTTCAATCGTTATTTGTACCGATTGGTTCCACGTAATGTTATCATCGAGGTTCAAATTATCAATGTTCGTTCATGTTGGGACACCGTTGCGGCTTAACGTTTTTGCTGTTCATCACTATAGTAAGACATCACTCACGAAGCACTGACTAGACATCTTGTTTAGTAATCTGTAATCTATAAATTGATGAGCCACATCACTTATCTGAAGTTTCCCGATCCCGATAAGAGCCGTACAGCACAGCCGTAGTCGAATAAACCACACCTTATCTCCCGTTTTTCAGTAGAATACTTTTGTTGACTGTCCCATGCGAGAATTTACTATTACATAGCAATTTGCCCCTGGCGAAAGTGTTTCATTACTTAAAGCAATATTTTCGGTTAATTCTACGTGAATTCAATACTTGTGAACTCATCGGATGATAAGTTTTCAGCTCGACCTTCTTTAACAGAACGGATGCATTTCTAATTGCACCTGTAAATACATTGTGTTTTATCAGAAGCAGTTAAGTCCATCTGTGTCCATGCTCTTCTAACGTTGACCATTGAAAATATAGTCGTCTCTTTCAAGTACTTCACCAACTCACTTTGTATGGTTATTGAATTTCTGTAATCAGAGCGATTCGGCCGAAGACTGGGTGGCACTGCTAACGCTATATAAAAGAGCTTCGCATGCAATTGTAGCAGTAGTTCAACTCATTGCTTCATAGGAAGAATAAGTTTGTTGCTTTTAATAACTTCAATATGAAATTTGTAGTGGTAGCATTGTTGGCAGTTTTGTTTGTAGCACAGGTGAGTTTATTAGTTGAAACTTTGAGAGAGTGAAATTTTAAAAGAAAATCAATCGAAACCGAAAATTTGTGTTAGCTAGGTTCGTCAGAGGATATGGGGTGGGTTTTTTCAGTAAATCTAGGCGTAGTGCTAAAACTATGAACAATAAATGGAAAGAAAATGCTAATGATGTCTCCTGCATATTCCGTTTACAAAACAATCATCCGCAATCATCTTAAAGCATTTCAGTACACTTTTCGCCTTTTCTTCTAGTCAAATAATAGAAAAGTATTTACTAAGCAGTTGAATGTTACTTTCCAATTAACAGTCCGTCCGAATGAGATACGCATTCATTGGAACATTTTATCTTTCGCTTGACATTTTTTGAATAACAAGAATCAAACTTTAAGGCATTTTAATTTTACTACGAAATTCATGAATTGCTAATCATTTTCATTTAAAATACTTACAGCTTATCAACTGCACACCCCTCTATCCAGGATCTAGAATTCCAGAACTTCCAGGGCTGCCTCTTCCAATGGAACCACCTTATCCTGGAGAACTGCTTTATCCAATAGGGTTGCCTCCTCCAGTAGAAAGGCATGTTCCAGGATCATGGCTTTATCCAATAGGACCGCCGCATGATAGACATCCATTGCCACCTCCATTTATTGGAAGAAAATAAGGAGAACTGTCACTTCCAGAACGAAGAGTAGGAAATTGAAAACATGTACTTCTCGATATTCGTTACGGAAATCACTAAACAGTAAATTTATGGATATTGATGCTTGTCTCCGCAGTAAATAAACAATTTGGCTCGATTGTCCGTTGTTAATCATTACTCGCTTCACCACAAATTAAACTCCCTCTTACGGGTCGTACACAGAAGACGTCACTCTAGATTTTTTGACGCTTCTGAAATGATCAAAAATTGACGAAAATACCATGAAAATGCCCAAAATTAGCCCGAAAGCGAGTACTTTTTGGTGAACAGTTCCGCGGTTTCTCGTTTCTGTGCAATTTTTGACCCTTTGATCCTTTGATAACTAGTTGTTTTTACAGTGTTCAGTGGTAAGCTGTGTGACGAACCTAGTGTCATCTAAGATGGATACTGTGAGCGAAATTAGTTCGAATATAATACCAGTGTCCTTTACCGGTAAGCTGAGAGACATTTCTCAACTCAACTAGCACATACCCGAATTGATTCAACCAGCTTTGGTCTGCGCTCACGTCAGGCAATCGGTTTTTCTTCTGTTGAGATCCTCTTTTACAGGCATCTCAATCGTGTATTGGGAAGCAAAGGAGTTAGCCCTAACGCCATTGAGTAGGGCTATCTGCTATTTTCGTTAGCAAAAGAGGACTTTTACGAAAAATATGTATTTCAGTACATTTGATGAAATGTGTTTTTATGGAATACCTCGCTGTAGAAGGTCGATTCGGTTGAACAGGTATCGATATATTGCGATCCTGTTATCCAATTTCGGTACAACGTTTGAATATGTCTTTTTGAAAAATCGATCCAATAAAGAAGGGCGCTCACATAGTGGGCAACGGGGGGAGGAAAGTCAAAAAAATATCTAAAACGTCATCATTGCATGGCTCATGCCCTAAAACCATCTTGTCAAAGCTGTGCTCCTCTGGCAGTGCTATATCTGAGTAAATCTTTAAAGATTAATTATAAAATAGACTAGGGCGATCAGTGGAAACTTATCAGTAGACAAGGCGATGGCACGGTTCGAAAGAGATTTCCATCCGAAATGATTAGTATAACGCTGAACGTCTGCAGTAATCGACCATAGATGTAATTCCTGCGATCGTTGGGTTGATGATGATAGTGAAATAAAACAAGAAAATTACGATCATATCGAAAAGAAAATCATGTTCGTCGTTATTATATGCCCAGGACCCACAATATTAAATGGCAGTTGTATATGGTACAGGTACAGGTACCATAGAATAAGATATGCATCAATAAGTTACACATGTGAGCAAAATAAAAACTGATTTCACGCTGAGTGCGAAGCGCCATTCCAACTTTTTATATTTTTTTTTTGTTTTTGTGTGTTGTTTGTTACCAAAGGGAAAATAAGTACTTAATATCAATGAATATATGGTTAAAATAAAGCATTTTGTATTATCATATGTTTAGAGTGTGTGTATACCTTGAACGATTTATAAAAACATAAAAAATCGTGCTCAGATTTCACGAAATATGTTTTTATTAAGATATTATTGTTGAAAACAATATAACGCTTTTGTAGACACTACAACAGAACAAAAATAGTTTATGAATTTAAAAAAGGAGAAAAAAAATTTGTTGTAAATAATAAAATGTTGCTTTCATTGTGACACACACACCGGTTGTTAGAAATACATATACCTCTACATATCAGTGGCGGCTCAAGGATTCTGGTGCCCTGGGGCATTGACCATTTTGAAGCGTTTAAGCGATCACGAGCGTAGCGTTGCATTCCCCACTCTTCAGCGCCCTTAACTTCTCTAGCGCCCTGGCCAATGTCCCGATATGATCATCGGTTAGTCCGCCACTGCTAACATATATAGATGTATACACACGCTGTAATGTGAGCGAAGGAGACAGACATAATGATGTAAAACAAAAAAAAAACAATTCGCAAGAAATCGATCTGGCAATTATTATGACAGTCGAATGCATTTCACTGTGACAATAAAATGTGGTAGCTTTATTACACAACAACAACGGAAAGCGCACTTTTTTCCTTCCATAACATTAAAATCTTTAATTCATAAAATGATATGGAATGGCTAGATAGAGGTTTTTGTTTTTGCATTTGATTGAATTAGTGTTTCGTAACGTTTATGCTTTTCTTTCCGTTAAAATGGTTATAACGTGCCCAGCAAAAAGTTTCAGTAAAATTTATTACGAATATAACTTGCAGAACGTAGAGTTTATTGTAAATATATGTCAGGACGTGATACCTTTTTGAAACACCCAACTGCTGAAAACATTTAGTTCTATTCATGTTTGTGAAAATTCACTCGGAGACACATTAATTTTTTCAATACCTTAAGTATCGGCCCTACAAAACTTTCGGCAAAGTCCTTTCTTCTCAACAAATGATGTCCAAGAACAAATGAAGTACTAGATGTTGACCATTTCTAAAGGATACTGTCACCTTAAATTTCTGCATTTTATATGAACTACGACGATTTTTTTCCATTTTCGATGTATTCTTTCAAGGACTTGCATTGATTCTTAAGGTTTTTCCATTTTCATAGGATTTTCTATTTCAAAGGTATAGTTTCGTTGGGTGATTTGTCAACCTCCTTTCACTACTTGGCTTACTAATTCTCATTTACCATGGAGATTTTGCCGATGACGCGATGACTTTATATAGAACACAATCCTTCACCCGTACGAAGTATGATGGTCTTAATGCTTTCACTCTAACGTTTGTAACACGCATAATTCGAATCCCTGAGTAAGGACAACCCCCTAGGTGCGAATCCGATTGCTCTAAGTGTAAATAGGAAAATGATAGAAACTGCCGGTGGCAATCCAGTAAAAAATTGCATCTACTTTCTTGGGCAGTGAATAGTTAGTTAATGAGTTTAAATGGAACGATCGAAAGATACAGTGTTGCAGAGTTTAATTGTATGCCTTTTATGGGCAACCAGCTAAATGTCGAACCTTATTCGTACGAGTCCTCATCATGTTCTCTATTTTTTCCTTTCATTTGTACCTAATTTTCCTACAACCCTTCTTCCGCATACTCCAGACTATGTTGATCATTCAGATAATCTGACTTACACCCATCTTAGAACAACTTAAAGCCTCAAAGAGAAATTATGGCTTGCATCGAGTCTGATCGAGTCTGAAAATGAATCGTTTGAGCATGTAGTAAACATTTATAGCTGCTTCCCATTCACCCCAGTAGGTGTAATGTCTTTCAGACGTAACAAAGTCAAAAACGAAAGAAACAAATGGTTTGCTAAATTCTGCTCTTACTTATTGAAATTGAGTAAAGGGGAAAGACCAAGCGACAAAAGCGATGCGGGCTAACAGAAGAAGAGAAGGAGTAAATCAATAAGAATCGCATACCGGCCATGAATTGAATTAAATATTTAAAACGCTGACCCTGAAAGTCAAAATGACTAGAAAATCAGGAATATTTTTTGCAAACTTTAGTTGTAGGCAAAAGTAAATCATTTCCGGGAAACCCAATCCGAGCATTCATTCGAGTATTGAGTCAAAAACACATTCTTCTATGCTTTGAGAAGGCTTTTCGTAAAATAGAGATGCTACCATCTTCCACCTGTAACTCTACAGCTAGTCTTGGTGAAGACACATTTGGGAATACGACTGTTGAGTATATTTGAATCTTTTATGGAAAAGCTCTGTTGCGCAGAATCTTGGAAAACGAACCGTTGAACCGTTATACTGACAATGCAATGCTATGAAATTAGGCAATTTCTGGTAGAAGCATTTTATGGTCGATCCCCCCAATTCAACATTCATATTTTGAGCAATTAGACATTTTCAGTGGTGTTATGATTCAATAAAACAGCGACATTTCGAACCATTGCAAAATTGGTCTATAATATCGAATGAATCGTTGTGTGTTTACATGTACGGAAAGCTGCGGTCGATGAGGGGAGTTTTTAATAACGAGAACGAGAACACATTAATTTGCCAATAAAAAAAATATTAATTACATCGTTATGTATGAATGAATTCAAATTCGTTAGCTTTCCATCATGATAAAGATATAAAATGAAACTTAAATCTGAACGAAGAGTAAGGAAAGGAAAAAAAAGTCCAACAACAACATCCAACCAGTAAACAAGAGTCATAAAACTCTCATTTATATAATATAAATGAGAACTTTTGCCCAGACATAAATTTTGTAAATGAAATAAAAAGAAGGAAAGAAAAAATTGTATCGCGAAGCAAGAAAGGAATTTCCGATAATTCGATTGCACAGTGACTTTAATAATTCAGCGCAACATCGCGCCCGAGGCCAAACAGTTAAATTAAATAAGTTAATAAAATTGTTTGTAATTATATGTATGAGAAGCTATACATGTATTGACTGATTGAGACGTATTTTAAAATTTAATTGGTTCGTTATTTATTATGATCGATTTTTCAAATATAGATCTTTGCACTCGCACACAAACGAAAGAAAACCAAACAGCAACAACAACAACAACAAAAAAACGATGCGATGCAAAGCTGTTAAGCATCAATTTATTCGCGAAATAATCGAGTAATATTATGGTGTTGATTTGTTTTTTATATGATCGCATTAAACGGGGAATCAAATTAATAATGTGTACAGAGCCACGCACATAATGTGTCTAAATGCAATTGTTCAGAGTGCAGACATTCTATATAATACCAAACCTTCTACTCCTGGATGCATATACGGTACGTAAATTCATTTTTAGCCCCGTACGAAGTAGTGGGATTGAGATGTAGTTCGTAGCAATCGGAACTCGAACGTGTCAATGCATATAGATGCCGAATCAGCGATTTCAATAGTTTTTTTTCTATTGCGAAATTGCGAGGTTAAGTTCGAAGATGAGCATTTTCAGATGACCAATGCCTGAGCTAGGGCTCTTTTGGAGTTTTTGCGTTTCGCACCTGAGCGAATCGCAGCTAAAATTCTTGATATTGTGAATATTGATGAAATAACCTGTTGTACGTACGCCAATACATCTGCTATCGACAAAAAATAAATGAAAATCTTCGACAAAACCGGTCTTATGAAGCAAATTGTATGCTTATACAATTGAAGTAAAAGATTTGAAATCAATGTTCTGCTTTGATCAAAGGAAGTAAGAGACCCGAACAATATACTCCTAATAAAAGCCGTCTGCGAATTGGAGTTAGTTCAAAATCGTGACCAGTCTAGTATTTATTACCATAAACGAAACTCCACGTAGAGTTTAACAACCAGTAAACCTAGACTTTTGATGTAATGAATCTAAACAAACTTAGGTAAAGAAAGTTTAGGAGTCACGTTAAGTTTCCAACAAGCGCCACTTGTAAACACTTTTCGAATATAGATGAAAATGTACTATGCTCAGGGTGAGCCACGAAGGATTTTCGGCACTTAGAAGACCAGACCAAGAGTATTATGAGAGGAACAAATTATTAAGAGGTGTCAATAGATAGTTTGATTGCTTTCATTAATTATTCAAACTATTCATCATACCGGCGAAGAAACACAACCAACAAATACTCAGTAGATGTGAATCATTGGTCATACATGCAAGTATTTATGGAAGTTTCAATGAGGTTTCACTGACTAGGAAAAAACGCTTGAGGTCCTTTAGGCGTGGTGAATCAGTTCGTATTACAGTACAAAATGAAGATAAAATGGATCTATAGGAGTAAATTTCGAAAAAAAAACGAAATCTTTCTCATGATAAATTCTAGACTTTCCAAGGAGAACTCAGCTTCACATATTTTGGACGATATGTTATTTGGGATAAACGATACAGATCCTCACGTAATTGATTCGACATTTCTCCATATATTTTGGACGGGATAGATCCTCACATAATTGATTTTATTGGTTTTGTTGTTATTTGAAGGGCTAGGGCCATGTGAAGAGTGTGAAGTGTTTTCATTTGGAAGTAAAATGGAATCCAAATCTTTGGATGCCGATTTTCATAACTTTTGTCTCATTTAAAAGGTGACTTGTATCTCGGTTAGAAAAAATGTATTCGGGGCCTTGGACTAAACTAAGACCGCTACTTAGGGATCAGCATTTTGTATAAAATGAATATTGGTCGAGTTATTGATGATTAAAGTTTACTGGCAGCGCTGAAAAAGGTGGAAAAGGCTGTAATTCGTGCGGGCTAACATCGCACATGTTATACTAGGTACGCGGTCACATTAGGGTTGCTCAAGTACTAGGACTACGTAAGTATTAGGATAATGTACGCGCTGGGTATACGGGATCGTACGGGACTTCGTCGCAGCGTCTGCCACAGTCTTATCTGTTTTTTTTTATTTCAATTAAATTTGCAACAAACGAAACCATTTTCAGCTTGGTATAATGATGCTTAAACGACATTATAAGCATGTACACTCCATTCTACAATATAATATGCTCGACTGGTATCAAGCGCATTATACATAAAGTTAAGTTCTAAAGGAACATTATCATTTATATTCCCAGTCTATTAATTTTCAATATAATGAAGTGCATTATTGAATTAATGTTAGAATGTGCATTTGAAGAACCATTTTACAGTTGGCTGTATGGCATCCAACCATATTATACACGAAACACCATTCACTTAATGTTTTTCAAACACATAGCCGATTTATAAATGATTTGGTGATATATTAGATCGACCCCTGTGATTTTATTGTGTTATTAAAACTATAATAATACTTGAAAATGGTATGGCATGGGATGGCTTCTTATTATGTGCCCGAGCTGATGACATCCACTATTAGCGTTGATTTATTGTTCGTAGTTTTGTGTGTCTGCTTCTTTTTTTTAGGTAGCACACACATTGATTGAATTTATTACTTTGTACAATGAAAATTTTTGATGACATAAATCTGCCACGATCAAATTTTATTATCCATATTACCATTGAAGGTATACCTATAATTTAATCAACTTAACAAAAATGCTAACAATAGAACAGATTCATGTTACCCGGTCTCTATTTGAGTGAAATTTTGATACAGTCAGTTTTCCTGTTTCTAAACGGATACTTTTGTTATAGAATACTAGGTCGCACCTTTTGTGCCGGTCGGTCAAGTCCCTTGATTGATTCATTACATGAAAGAATTTTCGAGTCTTTTGAATTCTCCATTTAATTAATGAAAACTAAATTTGTGTCTAATTTTGTTGAGGTTACGATTTTTTTCTTCTATTGTAATATGTCTAAAGTGGCTACTTAGAGTTACTTGCATGTAGAGGTGTGCAGGCTACTCGAGTTCTGTAAAAAGCCTGATCCAACCCAAACCGAATCCGACCGATTGTTTTTTATTGAAAAAAAACTCGACCCGCTCACTTCTACTCACATGCCGTTAGCAATTCAAGTTTCCAATCTAGTCTTAAAAATTTCTTTCCTCTGCTCAACGTTTTTACCAGTGTAGAGTAGAACATTCCATAGAAAAATCATAGTACAGTAAAAAATTTCTATAGAAATCCAACGATTTTTTTGTTGTTATGTTGGATTTTCATAGCTACACTGCCTGTCAAAATTATTTTTATAAAAAAATTCTACTGTAAACCAAAGACCCACAAAAAAAACTCCATCTTGAGCAAGTGGTCCATCGTATTATTCGTTTCGCAAGTCCACTCTCTGAAAGCATAGAA
>JANTFA010160938.1:0-10366 GCA_026413405.1 Phytosciara flavipes
ATATGAAAACCGAATTTTCGCCAAACTCGTCAAATTCAGCAAATATTTGTGTGACTAGGATCTGAAACGTGTTTTTTTTTATATTAGTGGTGTTCAGGTGTTCACGTCCGAACACCGAACGTCCACGAACATTTACCACCGATCAAAGCGAATTGAAAGACATGGAAATGTACACCGATGAAGATGATGTGCTTCGAATCAAGACGAAATTAACGTTGCGAAAAGATGACGAATTTTTCATAGCACCAGCCATTCTCCCAGGCATTAATTGAATATTATCACAGGAAATATTCTCACGCTGGAACACAAACAATTATGTCAATTTTCCTAGAAAGATTCTGGGTCATCAAATGTCGAGTGGCAGTCAAGAAAGTAGTCAACGATTGCATAATATGTAAACGGTACAGAGGCAAGGCGTTTAAGACTAGACCAACTTATCTACCTCTTGAGCGAGTAAGAGATGCTGCCGTTTTCGAAGCAACTGGAGTTGATTTAGCTGGTCCGCTGAGTCTTCGTGGCACAGGAAAAGCTTGGATTGTACTTTACACATGCATTACCGAGCGATAAATTTGGAACTCACTTCGTCATTATCAACCGATTCATTCATCCAATCGTTTCGTCGTTTCATTGCGAGAAGAGGTCGACCAAGCAGTATGTGGTGCGATAGAGGAAAAAATTTCGTTGGGGCCAAGAATCGATTAATGAAATTGGATTGGAACAAAGTCAGCAAGGCAGCCGTCGCTCTTTGAAATGAACAGTTTGTATATTGATGGTAACAGGACAATGAATCGGTAATTTTCCAGCTGGGTTATATTTTTGTGCAGCAATGTGATTTCTGCATTAAAGACATTTGTTTAACAAAGAACAGAGATCCATTATTTCCTACTTTCGAGCCTAATTGATTGTGTCACTGGAGTCTTCTAGTTTTTTACAGGAATTTGTTAAGGCTTCTAAAAATTGTAGATCCTCATCATATACCCAAAGGTGCAATACCTAAGACTGGTACAAAGAGGACAATTCCTAGGATGTGTACGCCTCTCTTTGTTTTAAGTCATTTGTTGGGTGTAGGTCATGGATAACCTGATAAAGTAAGATCCGAACATCGACAGCGCTTCTACATTTCTGCAAAACGGTTTTCTTGTGAAACAGACCGTATGCAGAAATGTAGAGGCGCTGGCGACGTTCGGCTCTTACTTTATCAGACTTTCCATTGAATTCAATCTGTCACTTCAATAGATTTTATCGGCTATCATTTGACGAACACACATAATTTCGAGGGGGCTTTTTGGAATTTGTGGAATTGTTGGGACAGCTTTGTGGAAATGGACTCCATACAGAAAAATGGGACTATCAAATGACAAATTACCTAACCGTCCCACTCCCTTTCCACTAATATTTTATTAACAAAACGCTAACGAATCTTAAGTTCATAGAAAATTCAAACGAATTACAATCTCTTCCCAGAGGACTATGGGTCTCTGTCAAGGTCTATCTCTGTGGTCTCTGTCTAGTTACTTCTATAGGTCCACTAATAACGGATGTGTTCAAACACGAAATTATTTTATGAAAAAATCGTCACTAATAATGAAGGCATCAAAAATGTGCGGACGATTACAAATTTCGAGAGTAATGTGGCTGTTCGTCCTTGATGAAATGTATACGAGCTAGCTACATATCTATTTGGGATCAACGTTTTTTTTTTGTAAATTCAGCTCGATTGCTAACATGCGAAGTCAGTCTCATTTTATCTTTCGTTTATTTTGTTGCCAATTAAACATTTTTTGTTTAATTGATCAAATTACACGCATGGGCAGATCTTCCGAACGTATGGTACCTCAGATGAATATTTTTCTTGTTTGCTTGTTGACAATAACTAAAGTTCTCGATCTTAAAGCAACAGCTTATTGTGTTGACCTCACTCGTTTCTCATTATTGTAATATTTTGTTGATGAAAAGCGAACACAACATTTTATATGATGGTATTATGGTCACAAGCGTATTCCATAAGTGACAAAAATGTTCATACAACCGCATATAGTCTGACTATTTTATCACAAACTTCCCATTTACTCCAATGCACGTAAAATGTGTTTTTTTTCTTTCTTTCCGTATGTTGGAATAAAATGCATGAAGCATGAAAATGTTGATAAAAGGCAACGTACACATCGCTTCAATATTTCTATTTATTTACTAATATTACGAGCGAAGTGAACGGGCGAACTGCATTGGTATGTTTGCTTTTTATTTCGAACAGAAATTAAGATTTTTATAAAATGAAAACATTCAGCTGGCTGCACTCTATACTTATCGCTACATTATAATACAACTGTTCGTTCGTCGGCTTTCCATACATCGCCATACATTTTACCAATTTGCTTGGAGCTCACATGTTGCATTGTGTGTTGAGCTGGTGTATTTGAACTTACATTATGTTCAAAGAATTAATTAATTAAAAAAGAAGTCGAAACACAGAGCATATAAAGTGAGTACCAAGTGAGTCCACAACACTGAAACGTGGGTAGATAAAATCAAAAAAAAAAATAACGAAAAAAACGTACAACTAAATCGTAAAATCAAGATACCAACCGAAACGTTTGTAACATTACTGTGAGAACGAAAAAAATCAAACAAAAAAGTTTCGCTTGAGTGGGACACTAACGACAAGATTTTTACAGATTTCCAATTATTCAATTCCATCGAGATTTGGGTTTTCATTTAGATTTTAACTTCTTGCAGGCGGCAAGCATATCATCCGTAATCTGTTCTTTTGCTGATGTTAGCATTTTCAACAGTTTGACAGGAAATCTATTACTTCACTGGTACTCAACATTCGGTTTTAATGTTGCATTTGTATAGCTAATGTTCATCCAAAACAGCTTTCTAGCAACCGCAGAGAATTTGTTTACAAAACGAGAGTGATCGAAATCGGTCACTGGATTACAAACTCTGTGCGGTTGCTCCATTGTAATGACCATGATGGTTCCTATTACGGACTGCTACACATCATCTGTCATTGAATGGGACGACAATAAATTAATGAAAATATACGACTGCCTGATTCGGTCATATTATAGCAAAATGTGTGCTCAATCAATTGAAGTAAATGATTCGAAAATCAATATGTTGACAATGTTCAGTGGAAGTAATAGATCAGATAGAAATTTTGCTTGCCGTCTGTGACAGGTCTATGACTCTCACAGAATATTCATACCTAACGTAAATGCCATCGGTGAAAAAACTACCAAAACTATGGTCACGCTTTACATTTGATTTTATAGTTTTCGATACGCCTAGTCGCTTAGAAAAGACATATTTGACCATGACATTGAACATACAAAATTGAAACATTAAGGAAGACACGTACGAGTAGTGTACGACATATAGCTCGTTGTTCATAAAATCCATACATCTTAAAGCTTCTATGCATTTATACTAGTCCCATGTTAAAATTGCATACAGCTGCACGAAGTCTAATTTGGGTCACTGAAAACAGATCTACCGCTTCAATATTTTCGTTATCTTTAAAGCAAAAAATTTTTACGAAAATTGATGAAATTTACTCGTTTTACATGCAAAAAACACTACGGCTCAACACTCCACCTAATCCTCCAAGGGTTCTAACACAAAGAGGGATTCTTTTGGAAAACAGCCTACCGAAATCGGACGCACTTTCTATTGGATTTTTTGTATGTGCCTAAAAAGGTACAAAAAGTCCAAAACTCGACTTTCGTGTGGCAAAGGTGATCCCGAAAACATGCAATTTTTTGTGGAAATTTCTCCGGGTACACGGTCGTTAGAAAAGTATTTGCATGTACTTTCGGTACACATAGAGTGGGGCTTCTGTAAAGAGATATGAGCACTTAAACACTTCATTTTATCATTGTTCATCGTGGATGCTTCCATACCCCCATAATACCCTATTTACTCCGAAAGCACACGACTCCTTGTACCCGATTGTACCACTGGCCCGATTCCAAGAAGCTTATTTTCCCGTATTGCAATTGTCAATACCTTTCAAATGAACACAAAATGACGAAAAATGGATAAAATTTACTTGATTTACATGCAGAAACACTTAGGACCTTTGCTTCTCTCACGCTAAGGTTTCTAGCTCATGACATACTGTGAACCGATTTTATCAAATGTTTCTGTTCTGGATTGGTATTGCCGGTTCCTATCATTTGCTTCTCTCTTTACACAAAAAACTTGTATTTTTCCGTAGATATGTTCCAAAAGCGCTACAACACTCTACTTTAGACATGGGCTGTCCGAAAATGCTCATCTTCGATCTTGACCTCACAATGTTGACTATCTTTGGGGGAAATTTTTTTTATCGAAATCGAATTCGATTTACTCAAGTTGTTTGGGATCTAGTGGTGACTAGAGTTGGTTTGCCCTCACGAATTCGGATATGAATTCGACGTGTTACCGAGTGAAAAATCATAAGACCTTCGCACTTCATACGGGTCTAAAAACAGCCGGAAATGTTTATGAACAAACAAAAATGTAGAAACATTTTTGAAGCAAACGATGCACCGATTCTAATCATGCTTCCGTTAGAGGAAAAAAAAGCTGCCATCTCTCCTCTCTCTTCTTATCTAAATTCGTCGATTTTATCTTATCGAAAAACTGAGGACTGTAAAACATACATTCGGCATATCTCACACGAACATTTATATAAAATATTAACCGGATCGTTGACATCGTGAACACCAGTGATGATGTTTGTCTTGTCGCGGTTGAATCAAATCAAATTAATTATTATCACTTAATTACACACTATTTTAACGCTGTTACACCTCTTACAAATGCGACGACGGCTAAAGTATAGATTCAATTAGATACGAACGCGTTAGATTTCTCATGAGATTGTTTAAAAAAAAACATTTTCTTTTTCCTTTCAGAAAACTTTTACTAGATCTCGTTCCGAGAAATGGGCCACTGGCTGTTGACCCGCACGTCCATAGCATCGTTTCGCTCTATCAAATTCATGTCAACAGTGCAGAAAATGCTAAAGCTTGTTCGGTAAGTTGAATTGAATAGTGAGAAAAGCTACGAGATTGTTACAATGACGAGATGTCTGATTGCTTTCAGAGTCGTGGCACACTGAAGCGAAAAGCGTCGAAGCGAAATTTCACGTACCACCTGTACTTTTGTATGCGTGATTTTGGCCATCGCATTGGCGACGATGCGGAAATATTTTTCTTTCTGTACGATGGCAATCCTGGCAGAATGCGACCGTTGTCGGAAAGATTTCTGGTTAGAATATCGAAAGACGGTTTTTCGAATTATGTGGAAAAGCTGCACAGCAACTGCACGGTTTTCATTGATTTAGGTAAAATTCGAATTCCTGCTTCTTCCATTTGTTGTTAATATAACCACAAAACAATAATTCAATAGGAGAGTCAGAGATTAGTCCTGAGCTTTATTTGGTAGCAAATGTGATACGAGTCGGAAAAATATTGCACTCGGAGTCGACGAAAAAGGGTGATAAAACAGCCGGATCTCATTGTTATAGACGTCCGTATGGGATTGGTGTGCTTCCGCTGTCCGATTCATTGTTGGACAAAACAATTGAACCAGAAGAGAAGGAGTTCAGCTTCAAGGTATGGGTTCTTGTGCTGAAACTGTTTCATTCGATGAATGTAAATTCAATTTTGTTCAACCAGATATTCCAGTGCGAGGAGAAAGACTACCATCAACTGCACGAATTAATTATCAAGAAGACTAGCGGCAAATTCTCACCAATCAGTTCGACCAGTAGTCAAGGCAGCTACCAAAAGATGCCGCTAGTCGTTTCCTTGAAATTGATTCACGGTGGCTTGAGTCAAGCTCGATTAGAACAGCCAATGTTATTCCAAGGGTCGACAATTACCCGAAAAATTGGATTTCCAGATATAATAATGCCAGGCGATGTGCGAAACGACATATTCTTTACGTTGGAAAAAGGCGACTTCGAAAGAGGTGGAAAAAGTACAGCCAAAAACATCGAAGTCACTGTCAGCGTATTCGATTCGGCTGGTAACCAGCTCACCGATTGCTTGCATGGTGCATCGGCCAACATCTACAAATCGATGATTTTATACCACAACAATTCGCCGCAATGGAACGAAATGTTGCGAGTATGCCTGTCCATTGATAAATTCGCCACCGCTCACATTCGATTCGAATTCAAACATTGTTCGACACGGGAAAAGTCAGAGCCGAAACTGTTTGCATTCAGTTTTGCCCGCTTGATGGAACCGAATGGAGCGACAATAGCGGACGGAGCGCATGAACTGATCGTTTACAAATGTGAAGATCCATCGAAATTGATCGCAACGAATTACTTGAAGTTACGCTGTTCGGCCACCGACGATCAGTCGACTTTGGACAATTCGTCCATGTTTCATCGCAGTCCGAAGGAGGTTTTCACAGTCAAATCGTTCTTGTGTTCGACGAAGCTTACCCAAAATGCTGATCTCCTATCGCTTTTACAATGGCGTACGCATCCGGAACGAATACAGGATTCGTTGTCGCGTGTAATGAATTTGAAAGATGAAGAGTTGGTGAAATTTTTCCAGGACGTGCTGGATGCTCTCTTTTCAATATTTTCCAACGAAGAAGGCAACAGTACCGAGAACTCGGGATCGGTTTTTCATGTTCTAGTCAGTATATTCAGCTTGTTGCAAAGCAACAAATTTCAACATTTCAAACCGGTCATGGAGGCGTACATCGAAGATCATTTTGCGGCCGCACTCGTTTACAAAGGTCTGATGACATCTGTTCAACATCTCGCTGAATGGGTAAGATTTTACGCTTGACTCCGAGAGTGCGCAGTGAATTTGAATTTGGAAATTTCTTTTTGCTTAGATGCCCACGGCCGAACGACTGGAACCAATTCAAAAATGTTTTGCCTCGTTGGAATACATTTTCAAGTTGATCATCCAATCGAGAAAGCTGTTTGCCAGAGCAACTGGTGGCCAGTACGAAGATTCATTCAAGCAAGATCTGTATTCCATGTTTGGTGTTCTTAATGGAATGCTAACGATACCAGCCAATGATGACATCATTCCAACCCAGGAAGCTGTTCTCCTGAATGCCAGCGTTGTGCTCGAACAATTGTTGGACACATTGCCGGCCACCGAACTGGGAGCTTTGGCTAGGAATATGTTGGACTCAGTGCCGCGGGACTCTCCTGTTCGGCTAACTCAAGCCAAATTGCAAGCCATCAAAAACTTTGTGGGTGGAAAATTATTCCAAATTGACGAGTGTCGATCGATTCTGCTGTCGAATGCCTGCAAGCATCTGCGTTTACATTTCACCAGACGCGATGAGTTGACGCTGTGTGCCGAAATTCTATCAGAAATATTGACCCACTTCTATGACATGAAAATGAAGCAAATGGACAAGCCATCGAACATCTTGCAGCATGATCTGAATGCACTGTGCTGTAACATTTTGGATATTCTGATGGAAACAATTATTGTCATCGTAGGCGGCTCTCCGAATGTACTGCCGTCTTTGGTGGCCGTTCTGCTCGGTTTACTGCAACAATTGGACGAATCTCATTACATGAATCTGTGGGAGAAATTATCGTCCAACGGCAATTCTAAAGATCTGAAGGATTTTCTGCACAAGAGTTTGATCGTATTCAAAGAACTACTGGCTCAAGACTGGCAAGTATTTCCCAACAATTGGCTGGTGATGAAGCTCACCGCCAATGATGTTGTACGGAAATCAATGGAAGAATTCTCTAAGCCACTCGTCTACCGTTTTCTGTCCGATTCACAACTGTGGTGGTCGTATTTCACATTGGCTGTTTCATTTTTAACACAGTCGTGCTTACAGCTGGAACAGTACCATGAAGCAAAGCGTCGGAAAATTTTACATTCGAATGGTGATATGCGCGTCATGATGGGCTTTCAAATACTCAGTATGTGGTCCCAATTGGGTGACTACAAATTAAATTTCATTCCGTCCATGGTAGCACCGTTTTTAGAAGTGACTCTAGTCCCTGAACCGGCACTGCGTAAGGCTACGCTGACGGTTTTCTATGATATGATGCAATGCGAACAGGTAAGACAAAGGGAAATTTGAATGCCTCGTACGACAACGTGATAGAATTTTTTTTCCCATTTTTATCTAGGTGTCGAGAGGATCATTTCGTCTAGTCGAAAGTGAATTGATTGATAAATTGGATTTGCTTATCAGTGAGAATAAAGGTGATGACGAATATCGAGAGCTTTTTAGCACCATGTGAGTATTTTGTGAGAATGTTCAAAAACATGAAATTCTTTGCATCACTAAAATCACGGTAACATTCACAAAGTTGTCTCTGTGTAAAATGCATTCAAACCGTCATGAAAACCTTACGAAACGTCGCGTAAGTTGCGCATAGCGCAAGTATGAAACCCTGCACGAAGTGATTCTTCTCACTTCTTGCGATTCTAGTACTTCAAATCTTAGAATTCTTCTGGTTTTAAAACTAGAGCATGTTATCGTCAAATGTGATGTGTCAGCCGAGGATCTGACTGGCGCTACCTTCCCAATAGGGCTACCTTCCAACACTTTATTCCTAACATTTTGTGAATCTAACTCGACTGAACCTGACTTGACCTTTGAAAAAGTAACTCTTTGACATTATGCCTCTAAAACGCGCAGAATTTTTTAGTACGTGGTGTCAGTGTCCCTGAGGACGTTCACAGCCGTAGAGTCGTCTTGAGTATCGCTCAATCGATCAATAGAATACCTGAAAACATAAAAGGCACCTTAAAACTACTCTGCAACACTGCATCTTCCATTGAAACTCGTCCCTTGTTAAAACTGCAATTTTGAAAGTCCCGAAGTAAGATTAATTTGAAAATTGAACTGTGAAAAGAATCTACCAAAATCAGATGGAATTTACTAAAAACTAAAATCTAAAATGATGGTTGGTGGCCAGATATCTATCTTCACTGTACGGCCGAGTAGCCAGACTTAGGCTCACTCTACGGGCTCTAACCTCAGAACCCGTGGTATGATTTTTCCACAGTATACAGTCAATACCTTTCATTGGCACTATTCATCAACTTCTAGTACGAGCAATACTGCCGGAAGTAAATGCGAGAAACCTCAGCTAGGCCTCGACGAAGATAGCACTAATTCGACCATACACACTAAAGATAAGATCTTTCACAATTAATGAGGGAATTAAGTCCATACGTGCGGATTATCTGATCGGCTCCTCTAGATACAACTTGACACCCAAAATATTCGCACAAACTCCTGCAATTTAAATAAAATTCAAACTAAAGAACAAAAAACCAAAATTTATCTTCCATGCCGCTAACGAACCATTTAGGGAGCATCTGAGCGTTGTGTAAGTGTAAATAATCATTCGATATTCTCAATCATCAGCGAAAAATCAATTCAAATCTATCAGACTCTATGACGATTGACCATGACCAAATCGATTTCAGGTTGCTAGAACGTGTCCAACAAGACGATCCGGTGTGGCGTGAATCAGGCGCTGCATTCATATCATCGGTGACCAAGTTGTTGGAACGTTTATTGGACTATCGAAGTGTTATGCAAGGCGACGAGAATCGTGATAAAAGAATGTCGTGCACGGTGAATCTATTGAATTTCTACAAGAACGAAATCAATCGCAAGGAAATGTATTTACGGTAGGAAAAGCAACTTGGTCTGAATATATTTCCCGCATCTGAGCCTCACTTCACATTTAATTGTTGCAGATACATTTACAAGCTGCACGATTTGCATTTGCAAGCCGAAAATTATACCGAAGCCGGTTTCACATTGAAATTGTATGCGGACATGCTCAGCTGGGATCGTGAGACGACTACATATGCTCCAAACGACACAACTGGACAGCCGGAATGGCAACGAAAAGAGAAACTTTACAAAGAGGTGAGTTGTTAGACTGAAACGTGCAGTGTTCTCAGCTTGTGATACGACAAAACTTTTCATTTCCAGATTTTAAACTATTTCGACAAGGGTAAATGCTGGGAAAAAGGAATTCCATTGTGTAAGGAGCTGGCAGATCTGTACGAAACGAGACGCTTCGACTACAATCGGCTGAGCGATACGTTGATCTTAGAGGCAAAGTTTTTCCAAAACATCCTGACACAAATTCGACCCGAGCCGGAATACTTTCGTGTTGGGTTTTACGGTGTTGGATTTCCACTGTTCGTTCGGGTAGGCTTTTACACCAACAAACAAGATTTGAATCCGCCGACTAAAACTTGCGATCCCGCTTTCAGAACAAGCAATTCATTTACCGTGGCTTGGAGTACGAACGGATCGGTGCTTTTACACAACGACTGCAGACTGAATTCCCTCAAGCTCAAATTCTAACGAAAAATTCGCCGCCCGATCCATCGAT
>JANTFA010160949.1:0-10364 GCA_026413405.1 Phytosciara flavipes
CGTTCTATATAATGAACTCTCCCTATAATGAACATTTACTCCCTTGAAAGTTCATTATAGAGAGAGTTGACTGTAGTATCAGATCGTAAACTTTGAAAGGGAAGAACGAAAGAAATAAATCAGCGTTTATGGTTGAAGGCTACCTGGGGCTGCGATTTTTCTAATGAAAAACTTAAATCCACTTTCACTGAAATCGCGTGCGAAGCGAGCAAACTTTTCTTTGATTTATTAAATACTACGAATGAAAATGACTAGAACTACGAGTCACTCGAGCTGGAATCATAATTTGCAAGTCTTGTCCAGTGCTGTGATTATACTTCCCCTTCACCTCTTTCAATGCTGGAAAATGTAGAATTTGAAAGCTTCCCATTCATGCACAATGATTGTAGGGGGAACTTTCTATTCTCCGATGGTGGAAAATCTGCAACAAGTTTTCTATTCGTCCCTTAACTATCGTTTGCTTTCACTTTAAAAAATTAGCAAAAACTTCCTGGGAACAGAGTGCTCGGGTTCCCGCACTTTTTTCCATCTGCTCCTAGAAATTATTGCAAAAGCAAATATCAAGAAGAAAATGAACAGTGAAGGCACGATAAGTTGACAAGTAGATAAGGAATTGGCTTGTCACCATTTCACCGAGTGACTTACCCCTTCGATGGTATTTGAGTTATCCATGAACTTAAAACATAATTCCACTGTGTCATACAAACAACATAATATAAATATGAAATAGTGGTGGTGGTATGTACACTGTACAGTACATGCAACATAAAATGATATATAACGTCTGTCATATAGTTTTCCTATTTCACGGCATGCAATTTTCATTTTATAATTTGCACCATGGCATAAAATGTAATAAGAACTAAAATGACAGCTGACAGTGGTTTTATGAATTCATAGAAAAGTTTTTCGCTCTTAGAAAATTGCTATGTGTACATTGTAAATTCGAGGAGAGAGAGGAGCGAGCACTTCCATATTGTAGACACATAACTCATTACTATACATTCTAACAAATTTTCCCATATATTCGGAAAATGTTTACACTTTCTTATTTACGGGCATTAAACTCTGCTGAGTACTTTGCATTTAGAGTTCTTAAAAAGAATACAAATTCTGAGGCGAACATTTTCCGAATCAAAATATCGCGCCGAAAGTAGGTGACACCGGGTGGTTTTTTTTCTGTCACTTCATTCGTTCCCTTTTTTTATTTTATCATATGACTTGCTTATCGTATGACAATTACTCACTTGCTTGCAACGAGAAAAGAAAAATATTTTTCCTAACTAATTTCACTCTGTTTCTATCATTTTTCTGTGTGGCAGAGAAAAAAAAACCGTTTTGCTTCCGGAAAGGAAAACATTATGCGAAGAGATAAAGTGAACAGTAACTTTAAGGAAAAATTACAAACGACGCGAATGTGGAATAAGATGCAAATTGAATTCGAGAATTTCGACTCGAATGTAAAGTGGGATTTTTCGGTTTTACTTTGAGTTTTACCATGAGAGTGAGTGTGGTAAGGTATTGATTTCTTGGTGCTCAGAGCACCAAGGACCAAAAATCTCTATCTCGTTCTCACACTGATAAAGACACAAAAGCATAATCTTGAACCGGTTAAAGCCCTAATCAAGAATTCCATGCCAAATTCTTTACTTTAGGGTTCGTAATTCAGTGATGCCAAACAGAGTTGTAATTCGAGAAAAACGCATGATCCGAAGTTATATTAATTTATGCTCCACCTTATCACTAAGGTGGTGTTTTTGAGGGTTTCGGTGATACAACATTTTAAAACCTCAGTAGCTATCGCCTAATAAAATTCCCTTGATTTGAAAGCAAAATGTGAGTAGTGGCTAAAACTTCATTGTCGAACATGTTCAATACACTTGTGCTGATTCAAACGGCTAGAAGATAAGTGTTACTACGGCATTCAGTCGTCGGCTCGTCTACAACAATATTTCGCAATTATGTTATGAGACATTTACATGAGCACTGCAGCAATATACTATTGTCATTGATACCCTTGCGATCTCGTTACTAATGAGTCAAATTAAACAGTCTCTCAACAGTGGTTGGCAACTGTGCCCTGTGAGTTCTGCAAAGTGCTTGTAAGATATACAATGCATTTGGGGAATCCTTTCAATGATTCATGTTGCTATAAATGCCTTCAATACGTAACTGAAGCTACGATACACTGCGCTCATTCATAATCAAACGAATGCATACGAATGGCTATAAACAACTAATTCATTAACAAAAGAATTTTCGAACCCGTACGAAGTATAGAGGGCTATTAGAATTCGGAATTAGAGCCAATCGGTCAGGACATAGCATTTGGAGACAAGTATAGATGCCGAATCAACAAGGTAAATAACTTGAGTAAATCAAATCCGGTTTCACATTCTCTGAAAGGAAGTCGAAATTGTGAGGTCAAGTTCGAAGATGGACCTTTAAGTGAGTTCTTTTTAGCTTTTTTTGAAGATTACGTTGAAGGCTAAATATAGCAGCAAATCATAGATACTGACAATATCATTCCAGGATAAATGCATTGAAATTGAGGCACTGGATCGTGAGCCAGAAGCCTTAGAGTGAGGTTAAGTATAGCTGAGGCCGCTACGAGGCCATAACTGATTTTCGTAACTTTTGTTCCATTTGAAAGGCAAGTGTTGTTCGAACAGAAAATCGGCAAATCCAAATTAGTTAGGGTCGTCAGACTGAGACCGCTGATTGACCCTAAGTGTTTTTTTTTTGCGAATAATTCGAGTGAGCTTCATTCGATTTGTGTGATTTTTGTTTCATTTGAAAAGCAGATCTAGTCCAAACTGTATCTCGGTATAAAAAAAATCATTCAGGGCCTTGGACTAGACTAAGGCCGCTACTTTACGGCTCTATGAGCTTTTTGGAGGCTGTACTCCGTGCGGGCTCTTCAGAATCGCGTTATGCGCGACTTATACAACACATGTTACATACAACGTGTTTGTAGTATGCGGTCACATCATGGTTGTGTAGGTACTAGGGCTACGTAAATAGTGGGGTTACGTAAGCTAGGTAAATACGTGTTCGTATGGGGCTCTCCGTCACAGCGTCTGCTACGGTTTTTTTCTGTCTTTTTTTGTTGTTAAATAATCCACTTAGCATTTAATTCAGTTTCCATACATTAGTCACTTTCATTCACTCTCATTTCACCGCAATGGCACGTTTTACAATAGCTGAAATTAGTGAATTTCACGAACGTTATAAATTCTAGATAGTTTATGTTCTCCCATACACTTTTCGCTAGATAGTCGAGATTTTGATTACAAAATGAAAATACGATGTAAATTCGACAATTTTTCTTTTTAATTACTCCATTTGTATCAGCCAGACTTAAAATATATAGAGCAGCAGCACAGCACACAGCAACACAGCCAAAGTGCAGGCTATGAAATTCGAGTTGAATATTCTCGTCGTCTTTTTTTTCCTCTGTGTGTGCAATTTCGAGTGTTATTTTTCTTTTTGCAAGAATTTTCTTTACAAAAGTGCTTTTCTATAAAAACTATTCTTCTTTTAACACATAAATTTAGATTCATTTTAAAGTGTCGTTTTTTCGTCGTGTGTTACTGTTCGCTTTTATTGTGTGTGCATATGTGTGTGTGTGTGTAAGTATTGCAAACTGTTGTAACACACTATGTGTATACGTATGTACCTACAGTGCGACTTGTAAAAAAAGGGCCACTTCTATTTGAAGCTATAACCGAGCGCATTTACTGATTTCGGTTTGTTGTTGTTTTATTACATTTTGTCCAACTTCCGTACATAAATAACACACACTGTAATATCTACACATTAAAGCGCCATCTACCATTTTCCCTTTAACAAATTTTTATTTTGCTGACCCACTTCAAGCTACGGTTGGCTGCAGCAGTATGTCTTTCTGGACACAAAATCGATTCCATTAGGAAGTTTAATGTCTATTGTGTATAAATTGTAGTGGGAATATCATGCTTAAGCCATAATTTCAAATAATTGCTATTTAATTAAATGCCATAATATATATTGGTGGAAATGTGAAAGAAAGGTTGTGTATAAGTATATGAGAGTAGGGAAAATGGTGAAAGCGTGGGGGAGGGGTTCGTTTTTCGAGTAACGAAAATTGTGGAGCTAAAGGGTGTTTGATTTAATCGATTTTGTTTTTTGGGATGTTTTGTTGAATTTTGTATGTACGGTGTGTCGTCAATTTTATGTGTTCTACACGGGGACTATGGCTGGGCTGTGTAGAGACTGTGTGTGTGTAGAGAGAGAGTGAGAAGGAACGGAGGTGCTGTGTAATGAGTTGTGTAGTATTATTAATGTTACCACTGTTCCGATGATAAGGAAGTGGTTTTTATTGTTTATTGGTAAAGTTGGTTGCGCGGTAATGGGTAATGGTTAATAAATCATTTTATGATCACATCTAGCATTTGGTTTTGGTGGGTCACCAGTCACAATGACTTTACGGAATGCCTGTTACGTAGATATAATAATACGAAAAATGGAATCCAGAGAAGTTTTTAACGAGACACATTAAATTAATAAAACATGAGAGAATATCTTTTTGATAGAATAAATTTGAAAATTCGGAAATTAATTATCGAAAACAAATAAATTAATCGAATAAACTTTATACGAGACGGGGAGAAAATAATAAGGCGAACACGTAAATACATACCAGGCACATGGTTTAGATGTGTAGATACACACACACACTTTAAGCAAACTTCTGGCTGATTTATAATTTGAATTGATATTGACTGACAGTGTGCTGTTTTTCGCGTTGCGTTCATCCAGTGGAAGAAATGTAGCGCGTGTATGAAACATATCGAGTGGACTTTTGAAGAGCAATTACTGAGATTTTTCAAAAAAAAAAAAATTTATTCAACCGATAATGATTGTAGGGGTATTGAAAGTTCAACATAGATGCTCGATGCATGTATCTCAATGATGATGAGTAGAGCTTTTTCTAGAACAAGACGGGCTTTAAGAACTCAAATTCTATAGGAAAAATCATTTCATGGCTAATTCAGTCTTTCCACTCCACTTTCATATACACTAAGAATTCAACATTCTGCCTAGTGGACGCGAAAAATTCACCGCCATCTACAACTACTCACTCTTCTGTTCAATTGTGTCTGATTTTTTTTCAAACCTACGTCTTCCCATTCGGGACCATTCATAAATATGGTGTCTTTTCAACTGGGGCAATTTTTGACACCCCCTTTCTACCCTCTCTAGTTACGTTGAAATTTTCAAACCCCCTGATAAATGACGTCCGTTTTGAGAGAACTTATTTCAATATTAAACTTTTGCGGGATGTCCTATAACGCCTGAAACCTTCTCCTCCCTGTCTAATAGCGTCCGATTTTCGCATACGTTTCATCACTCTTAGCGTAGGACGACATTTATGAATGAACTGTTCTAATGGACAACATTTATGTGACCATTCACAGATTCTGCACGCAAAAGTTTCGAATTTCAGACTCTCCCGGGTGAAAAAGAGAAGACTCAAAGGTTTAAACAAAACGTAGTCTCACGTCTCCAAAGACAATAGATTTTGAGTCTGAGACTTCAGATTTCCTTTCTCACTCGGGTCCCCATCCCAATGTGATTATCCTGAATGTGTGACAACGAAAACCAAAACGAACGAATGTGAATTCAGCTATCGAAAAACTAGCTCAAACTGTGTAGTATGGTTGTAGCAAAAATTATTGCACATACTCCAACAATTGATTGTTAACATTGTCCGGCCATTGTTTGGACTTGAGATATTACATTGTTCTCGGTTGCATGGTATGGTGCTGTATCATGAGTGTGTGTAGCCTTCATTCTAGATACATTGCCTGTAGGTGAACTCAAGTGATTTTGTGATATAGACATCTTCATAGACGATATATTGTAGGACACATTGTGCCGCATATAACCGACGAGCACTGCCTACATGTCGTAATCAGTCGTGATATTTCATGAATTATTTGATTAGATATTAATTTAGTGAATGTGGTCTAAATATATAGAGAATAGATTGCAATAATCTCAACTCACTGAACACACCTCTCTCTCTATATTCCACCAGAAATAAATTACTATTTTGCCACATTTAAACTACTCGGTTGTTCCGTAACAGGAGAGACACACACACACACATCTATATGGAATCATTTGCTAAAGGATATATATGTAGCAATCCACGACCTTGTCCCGTGCCTAATAAAGTTTAAACCGAAATATCTCGAGATCCATTGATCTTTTCGTAGAGCATGTTTGATTCATTCGAAAGAGGACCACTAGCATACCAGGTAGGGTTCCATGAAGGTTGATCGAAGAAAAGTCTCACCGATTACGAGGCTATTTCAAGACCCAGTTTGTTAGGCACGGGACAAGGTTGTGGAATTCGCCATTTATGGAACCATAGAGATGGGTGGTGGTATAGAGAGATCTGTCTATCTATCTATACTTGAATATTATAGAACACACTATTATGAATAATAATTTAATAATATTATCATAGTTAAACAGGAATTATAGCAAATTGAAAACCACAGCATTTCGTATCTTAGAAACGTGTGTGTATTAATTTTACAACCACACTACGTTAAATTGTATTTATATCCTCATCTAATTTTGTATATTAACCTATCGCACCAAGGCTGAATATGATGCAGTGTGTGTGTGTGGAGGGGGAGTGGATGGAGGGTGAATGGGGGATATTGTATATATGTCATTTGTATGTGGGCCTGGGTGTATTATACGATGAATCTCTGTAATAATTTACGATGTTCGTTGCATATGTCAAATTTGAAATTCGTATTATTACTTCCTTATATTGTATGTGATGATACTGTGGGTTTATTGAAATATGCTAAAACTTATCTAAACTCTTGATCCGATTTCATTCAACATATATAAATCTTATATTTCAAAGGAATCCATTGTAATATGGTGGCCTGATTAAGTTTCGAAATTTGTAAGTTTTGATGCTTTTCTTCCAGTTCCATTTAGATATTGCGTTTGCAGAATGTATCCATACATGCAGCGAATGTGTACGTTATACGAAAATTAAGATGTCCAATGTGGTATTCGTCGCGTATAGAAGAAATTGATTTCAATTCACCCAAATTCTTCTCACAAAAGTCCAGCATTTGGCACTTCTCACAATAAATCCACCTTAAAATGATTAGATTAGAGCTGTGAGAGGATTACAGTCTATTAGGAGGAAGCAAGGACACAGATAGGAGATCCTTTGTTTTGAACTGTCGAACCTTACTGACTCTGTCACTGGAATCTTCCTGTTTTTTGACAAGAATTCATCAAGTCGCTTTCCATCTAAAGATGATTGATTCTCATCATGAAATTCGTAATACCTGAAGTTGTAAAACCTGAGACTGGCATAGAGTGGACAGTCCCTAAAGAAGTGTTGTATTCCAAGGAATTGCAAGAGGGAGGGGTCACAAATCCCTTCTATCTCAAAATTGCATTTGATTAAGACGTTCCGTTTTGATTATTGATTAGGATTTCGAAAAAGGAGCAGTGAATTTTTGATTATTTCCTTGAGATAACCCACGCTAGGAACACCGGTCTCAGGGGTCAGACCACAAGACCGTTATCAGATGGATTTATCTGTCAATTCTGTGTAGATGATCGTTAAGCTTGCAATGGTTCGTAATTGCACCAACTACTCGCCTAAGTTCCGATCTAGAGAGGTTCAGAAGTTTAGAGCCGGTCTGAAGAGTTTCGGATGCATATTCGGATACAGTTGCTGATGTTCTTGCCGTGACTATTGTGCAACCCATCTCTTTCTTGTTTTCTCTTGGAACTGAGAGTTTCGGCTTCGGACCTACGACATCGTTATCTGAACTTACATTGGCAAGCTCGTCAGTTTTCTCATTCCCATGTATGCCACGGTATGATCTGAACATAGTAATTCTGTCCATTGCATAGTAATTCTGTCCATTGCATAGTAATTATGATCTGAACATAGTAATTCTGTCCATTGCATAGTAATTCTGTCCATTGCATAGTAATTATGATCTGGTACCCATGCTGTAGTTAATCCATTACGTTCACCAAATTCATTAAGCCAGTTCTTGCATTCTTTGACAAGACTTGAGGCAACATAATATGGTGAACTTAAGGCTTTGACTGATAATTCGCTGTCCGTGTACATGCAAGTCTCTGACTGATTCCAGCTTGGAAAATTGCCTAGGTTCAGAGTGACGAAAAAAAAATCGAAAGAACTTGTGTCCGGGCTTTCAAATTACTTTGTTCATAGAAAGTAACACCCCCTGATATGCGTACAAATCACGTATACAGTGCGAACATAGGTTGATTGGTGCACGCTATCTTAACACCCCTAACACAATGTTCGAAGTAATTTGCCGTCACTGACGTCAATCAAAACCATATTTTCCAAATCTATGTGAATTCCGCACTGAAAACATATCACAATTAGTGCTATACGTTCAAGATTGCATAACGGTATAACATCCTACAACACTGTGTTCCCATCCAGACAATTCATTTCACTTTTGCATTACATCAGCATAAAATATATAACTTTGATTTATCCGAACACCTGTCGTCGCTTAATATCATGGACACATTAATTTTTGACTGTCAAACTTTCATAGTTGTAGTAAATTCAATTTCAGACATGTCCATGAATAT
The DNA here is from genome assembly GCA_026413405.1 of Phytosciara flavipes. NCBI lineage: Eukaryota > Metazoa > Arthropoda > Insecta > Diptera > Sciaridae > Phytosciara > Phytosciara flavipes. The sequence continues at coordinate 8,674 of JANTFA010160949.1, forward strand.
GCAAATCGTTCTCAGATATAGCCAAGCCATATCTATTAAGATGTATATTCCAGAGAGCAACCGTTGTTCCCCTTTCATCATTTATCCAATTAAATTTTCATCAAATTTACCATATGTTTCGCCACCATCCAATTAACGTTTTCCATTTCTTCATTCCTTTTCAGCTGTAAGTTCGATGAAACCGAGTATGGATCAAACAAATTGTATTCTAGTCCAGGATGTAAAGTCCGTCACACATGATCAAATCACTCAAAACTCAGACGGACCCACACAAATTCCCACCGAAGAATCACTGCCAACCAGCACAGCTGACCATAACATCTTCACAACACAACTGCATCAAAATGGTTTGCATAGCAGCGGCTTAGCACAGCAGCAACCACACTATCAAGATCAACAATATATTGCGCAGCAGGCCCATCAAACACAACCGAAATGGCCTGTCTTAGAACTAAGAGAATTTAACGAATTATATCATGCTACAGTCCCTCCATATCAATTTTGGAATTCGGAATTCAAGAACAAGCATCCAGCGTTCATTCGTTTTAATTTTACTCTCCCTTGGGGTGCTAATTTTGCGGTTTATGGTCGTCGTAATGTAGCACCAAGTGTCACGCAATATGATTTTGTTGAATTTATTAAGGGCGGACGGGTGGATAATAGATTACGAAGACGAAGGAAGCGGCATGCTACAACTATAAATGCGAACGATGACAACAATATTAACATTGATATTGCGGGCGATGCTGTTGCACACAATTATGAATTTGAAAAAATCCCAAATGAGGTGGGATTCGGCATGCATAATGGCACGCAATTAAACGGCAACAGTGAATGGTCGGCGTTGACATTATTTTTTGATTCGCAATTGCATCTAACACCCGAACAACGGCACATCATATCGAAGAGGTCATCGTCTGATGCATTGCCCACCCTGGATATGGACACAATGATGGTTAATGTTAGCTTGTTACAATACTTGGACACGGGTCGATGGTTTCTGTCGGTGTACAATGACGAATTATTGGCACATAGTGTTACGTTAATAGTTAGCGAAGCGGAAGGGGTCAGTACTACATGCCCGAATGATTGTTCAGGTCGTGGTTCATGCTATTTGGGAAAATGTGATTGTATCGATGGATATCAGGGTGCAGACTGTTCGAAAAGTAAGTATTTTTCACATGTATATATATAATAACAGAGCGAGCAATACGGTTTTATATTGTTCGGGTGGGGACAGAACGTTTACAGTATTGTAGTTTATGCATGTAAGGGGTTGCGGTGATGACATGGAGATGTGAAGAGGTATATTTCGATGCATACTGAATTTTAATAGCAATCGGTATATGGATGGAGAGAGAGATAGAATTGAATGGTGGTATATGGATTGAATATGCATTGTATGTAACATCGTTTAGAGTTGAATTTCAATCATTTAAGGCTTTGCTCACATATTACGTCACGCTATTTTATGGAATTTTAGACCACCCCTCCCCCCTCGCCATACAAAAAGGGTCAACTATAAACTGAATTTATTAGGACCGTCACGTTTTGCTGCACACTCCCCCCTCCCTCGAAGTGTGATGTAATATGTGAACAGCCCCTAATGTCTGAAACTGGACACAAGATTACTTGAAATTCTACGAGTTTGTGTCACTCGGAGTGCGGTGTTTGGGATTTTTAGTTTTCTT
>JANTFA010160971.1:0-20115 GCA_026413405.1 Phytosciara flavipes
CGTAGCACTAGCTACTAGCATGAACCATCTTATTTGAATCGTCGTTGTTCTACTCACACAAAATAAACATGATATCTGTCTTCACGTGAGAAACGCAAGGCCAATTTTGAGTACCCTCCGAGTACTTCTTACGTTCGTGCTAGTAAGCAGTGCTATGTAAAAATGAAAAATTTGCATTTTAAGAAATGCAATGCGAGCAATGGAAAAATGGGCGTCTTTCATATAATCAATTTATAATGTGGAGAAAAGCAGCATGCCATTGATGTGTAACGTTATCGCCTGTTTTTCCATTTTAATTCAATTTCATGGAAAATTTGAGTTGAATATTAAATCGAGTCTATAATCTTAGATGGGTAGAATCAATAAAATAATTTTTTTCGGTCACATTGAATTGAAGATAGTTTTGTCTTTTGAAGTAAATTATACTTTTAAATCGCCCGTTTCCTTAAAATTAGCAACAGACAATTTCCGAAACATCTGTGTGAATATTTTGCCGTTAATATTGTGGCTTCATTTACATTACCTATGGGGCTTTCATGTTATATTGTTATGAAACAAATCATGGCCGAAGCGATAGCGAAGGCCGTGGCGCTAGCCACTCCCCACAAAAAAAGCAACAAAAGCGAACGGCGAAAGCATTGTGGCAGGCCACTATGTATAGCCGAACATTTTACTTTGCCTAAAATAGTCAATATCGCAACAAAATTATAATATTCTAGCTTGAAATACGAAGAGAACGAGCGCTCGCTTATTAAATTCGATGCAGAAAAACCGGAGATATAGCGTTTTCAAAATGACCATTTTCAGTACAAAAAAATGAAACACCATCATATCCAAACAATGAAATTCTTTCAACTTACCCTGTATGTTTCTATCTATCTAATCTATCTATCTATCGACGATATAAATCCGGAATTCGACAATGGATCTTCATGAAATTTTGCAGGAACGTTCCTGAGATCACCAAAAATCCATTGAGTATAGTCGCAACACCAAATAAAATCAGAATTTCGTTTTATTGCCAAATCAATTTTCAGAATTCCTTTGTGAATAACATCATTTTATGACGAAAAGTACTGTCATTTCAGCCATCTGTTGTTATTGGTATGAATGGTAAAACTTTCAAATGAAATTCAAAATTCAAATATGAGGAAAGTATTTTAGCATGAAAATTCGTAATGATTTTGGGCAAAGTCTTAGAGTTTTGTGAGTAGAATAGGGCCGTCGATGTGAAAACTGGAAAAATTTGGTCACTTTCGGATTTTACACTTATCTTCAGACTTGGCTTATTCGGCAAAGTCTTAGAGTTTTGTGAGTAGAATAGGGTAACTCTTCTAAAATAATGATATCGGTCGGGGTGTCGCTTTCAGCTTCGATACTCAAAAAATGGTCTCATGTGAAAATTCTTCTTTAGAAAAATTGCGACACTCAGAGGTGATTCAGATCTTGATCACTCATTTTTCAATGATTTCTTCATTAACATAACATAATTAGGGACCAAGATCGTCAGAATCACCTGCCATCTTTCATTTTAGAAGATTTATATCAGGGGTAGCGCCACACTTTTCTCTGAAAGAGTTTTTGTTGGGATTGATTATACTAAAAAGTGGTATTCAATAAACAAGTAAACAGTTCGTATTTTGAAAAATTCTACGTATCAGCTCAGAGCTTATCTGGTCGATTGGCTTTCACCTGGAATGAAAATACTGGCATCCCATATCTCTTCGTCCTTCTATTTGACTGACGTCATTATTGGCTTCGCTAATTGACAGCGCATTTTGCAAAGGGTCAATGTCATGAGTATTACAATTACCAATTGCTGTTACACTAGCTCCAACCCCCCTCTAAGCGTGACATACCAGATGTGTGCCGCTTGTGAAACGCTACTATTACCTTCCCATTATACTTTGACACACTCAACACATGAACAAATGCCAGATAAACCAATGAACTTTCATCTCAATCAGCCGATGTGTTTTGTTTATGTGTGAGACTCTCGAGATATTTTTTTTCTGGAGGCTGCGGTTGCCATACAGAAGTGGGACTAAAGCTTAAATATTTCATAGGCAAACCGTTTTTTTCGAACAGCGATAAGACAAACTTGAGATTGAATGACGTACTTCAACTCTTTGAACGTTATCGTAATGTTGAATTCTAAGCAATATTGCGCACAAAAAATTACGCTCGTCTATTTGTGTCAATTTTAGTAAACAACAGCACTCTTGCTCTATTTATACAATCTGAACCAAATGGTTATTTTACTCACCGAAGATGACGGGTGATAAGGGTTTTGCACTTTTTTCAAACAACCAGTTGCAATCACATCTGTTAAACAAAACGAAAATCACAACACAAAATGCAAATTTGTTCCAATTCATGCTAGAACCGTTCCCTCGTTCGTTCGTTGAATTGATTATTGGTTTTTCTATTTAGCAAACAATCAAGGTCGACTGGATACTGTCTGATACGAGACTTTTTCGATTGTTTTATTTTCTTTCAAATCAAAATCTCTCAAAACACTTGAATGAAAGTCTTCTTTTCTTGTAAATTATTCAATGGGTACCGCACACACGAAGCAAAAAACACGACTGGCTTGGAATTTTGAATGAGTTTTAGACTGTATGTGATAACAGAATTTTTACAGAATGTTGTTTTAGCGTCGAGTGTGAGTAATATTTTGTGAACAATAAAAATAATAAACAAAAGGTCATGTCACTTTTAGTTTAACAGTGTGTGCGGCCATTGTCCCAGCAAGCAATTTGTGGGTATAATCAATGACTGTAACTGCTGATTCACACAGCGGCACGATATTATGACAGAATGAAACTTCATTCATAAAAATTGGACAGTTTTAATGAATGAAAGTGGGGTCGTGTTTGAAAAATTAGCGCGGTCATTGTCAGTAATATTTTTTGTTTTATGCTTTATTGTTGTGTTGAGGTCAGTCGTATGTAGTTACTGTATTGTAAATAACGAAATTCTAAGACGAGCGAGAATGAATGTTATATTTTAGAGACGAGGCTTTTCAACACCCATTCCCTCTCGTCACGCAAAAAGAGTCAAAATTAACACAAATTATTGTTAGTCACATTTTCTAGAATTACCCTCCCAAACATGCTATGTCGTAATTTTTCGATGTGATAAGTAAGAACGAATAAGCGTGAGATTTTCATTTATTTTTTGTAGTCCTTATCGATAACAGGTGGTATTTTCAGTTTTGATTTGTATGCAAAAGTCTTTCTACGTAGACCAATATATCAGGCTCTTCAATAACTCACTATGCTTTCTACATAATCCGATATCTGGTCGTTAAATGGACCAATTCCTGCAGTTCTGCCTAGCTGCCTACATAGTCATCCAAATATCGAATGTCGCCAATGGCAACAATTGATTGTTATTATCACTGGAAAACCTTCTCACTGGTCATTGTCAATGCTTAGCTAGTCGTCAATAGGTTTCCACAAATTCTGGCTGGTGAAAGTTCTAGATGTGCATTTGGAAAATTTTCAACCTTCAATGTTTCAGTACTGCCATTTATCCGCTTTCGTAAAACTTTAAACAACAACAAAGACCATTTTTAATCTATTTTATCTTTACTCACAGTACTCGGTCGACTAAAAAGACAACTGAATATTTTCTTCAACAAACAAACTGTGAACCACAATAACATCAAAACCACAATGGTCAGCACACTAATAACATCAATCGATTGTATTTGAAAGAAATTTAGATTTTCACTACGATTTAAAAGACCGGCGTTAGGATTTCGTAATGCCCATTCAATCCACCAAATAGCTCTATCCAATGGTCGCTCCTTCTGATCTTTAAAGAGTTGCGACAAGGTCCGGATATTTTCTTTGTACATTGGATTCGATAACATTTCGTTCAGTTTGCCATACAAATTATTGGAGGTTACTGATTGTACATGAATGCGTCCACCAATTCCTTTCTCCACACATCGATCGACATTCTTCAAGAAAAACATTCACTCCAATTAGGCTCAATCTTACTCTAACTGATGCTATTCTCATACTGACCATAAACTGATCCACCATGATAGGAATGCCTAGGATTGGTACGCTGTTATATATTGCCTCCTGGATGCTCAACAGTCCACCGTGTGTGATGAAGAGTTTTGTATTTTCATGGCCTGAGTACAAGACAAATTGTAAATGTTTGTTCGCACTACAGATGCTGTTGGTTTGACCTACCTAAAATATCATTCTGTGGTATCCACTTTCGTATGTGGACGTTGTGCGGTATACGAATTGACATGTTGGACAAATCAGTTTTCCACAAAAACTTGTACTCCGGCAGTTGTTCGAATGCATGCAGTATTTGGACAATGGTATCCTCGCCCAGCATTTCACTTTTTACATTCGTGCCCAGTGAAAATAGCACCAAACCATTTGTTGCATTGCTCGCTATGTTAGAGAAATCCTAGAATAAATTCAAAGAGTCACTGCAAGTGTCTCACTCTCACGTCTGCTGCAACAACAGTCATTTTTGTGAATGGAGGATCGGTATACATCTCTGTAACTTCTTCTACTTTCATCCAATTTCCATTCATAATCTGGATTTGTGCTCAGAATTTCGCTGTCCATGTGTCCATAAATGACATCCATGAAGGGTTCATAAATATCAGAATAATCGCACACAACAGACCTAATTGGAAGCTCATTCAGAATTTGTAATTGAAACAGAAATGAACTTCTGATCCTCTTCCTCATGGAAGTCATTTATGAACATCCTCCATCTTCACTAATTACCATCGACAGTGGCTTGGGTTCCTGAATCTGTAATCCTCCAACACCGATAACATTGGGCGGTAGTTGTTCCACCCCATCGATATACTCATTATAATTGATCAAAGCTAGGGTCGCTCTCTGTCGAAGTTGGTTAACCGGCAAGACTTCGTAGCTTCCATTAACAGCTTTGTTCACCATTTCATCCATAACACAATCGATGTAGACGTTTTGAACCAAACGCACAGCGGCATTAAGAACAAAATTTTGAAGTCGTCCACAAAACGTTGATGTCATGTCCTCTTTGAACAAAAAATGTGTAGATGTGGAAGGTACCAATGCTGATCGTATCGTAGAGGTGACAACAGAGGAATCACTGAATGCCGTCATCCCGATCATGGGCGGGTAGTTGAATTTGGATAGAAATGCAAGGAGGCAGGAGCTCGCTGGAAAGTCGTGGATAACTAAATGGAACTGAGTATGGGAATTTTAACTTCTGATTGGATAAATGAAACTTGAAGTGAATGGGAACCTCAAAATTGTCCGGATAGTTTTGTAGTTGTTGCCATCCCTTCGAAATTGTGAATCCTTCGCATGCCTTTGTCGCATAGATAATATTTCCAATAATTTGAAGGAATGGTGGCTGTGCTCCCATTTCAATTAAATTGAACGTTGAGTTAAAGACATTGTTGTACACACGTTCCATGTGTATCTGATGTAAGTTGTTCAATTTGATTGTGTCTAGTTCGGATGATACAACGGTCACATTGTGATTTCTGTTTATCAGCTCCAAGGTAACAGAACGGAACCTTTGGAACACACACATAGTCTTTGTAAAGGAAATAGAATTGAAAGAACAAACATTATTCTCATACCACAAATGATGACTTGGTGACGGTAATTCCTCAAGTATCAGTATGTTTGCCGAATCACATTCATAGAAAACAATAAAGAACAGAGCGAGAAACAGTCCATGGTGCACCATTTCTCGATTAAAAGAAACTATCGAAAATTTGCACACAACTTTAAGATATCAGTCTAATCTTCACTACCAATGCCGATAAAATGAATTTGAACGCGTGGGTATGATGAACGAAAACACACAAAAAAAACTTAATTTTCGGTATCTGAATTTATCTCAATCTATTCGCTTTGCTCGACTCTCTCATACGTCCAAACATTACACAGTATGATCGATGGCATAACATTTTCGGTGTTCATTAGGTCATCGATTTTTGTATAAATACAATTCAATAACATGAGTGTAATGTTTACCATCTCGAAGAGCGTAATTAAGAAAATATTCCTCTACATACCAGAGAGTTTCTAGAAATATTTCATTCATACAATTGAATTCAATTCAATATGAGCAATGCTAGTGCTCACGTGACGCAAGTGCCAAATGGCCAAGTGAAAAAATGTAGTTCACTCATCAAATTTTTTACCCCTCAACATTACTTTGAAGATTTAGAATACATCAGAATCTTTTAAAACAGAAATAAAATAAGTGGACCCAAATGGGATACGATGAAAGACTGCCACTTAGTGAGGTACATTAGGATTTATAATGTTCAATGTCGACACTAATTTTAAGGTAGCATTTTTTCTTTCATGAGGGATCTATTTCGTGATAAAAGCAAATCCACAAGTGTGTTTTTGATTACCAATCTTCGGTAACTGTCTTTTCTCTTCGACAAGAGTAGAATTTGTATATGTGAGCCGAGGGCGAGATATGAAACTATACATGTCGCAAAGACAGTTGCCGAAGCGAGTTGCTGAAGAAAATTGTTTCTGAATTAATGAATTTCGTGGCATAATCTAGTCTACTGTTTACCACAAGCGAAAGTTGAATTTCACATGAAAATTCATGAGTAATGAACCGAAAACGTTCCATCATGCAATGGATTATTTTCATAGGTGGCATATTGCTATGTAATGTTCAACTTTCGCATGAGACAGACAGTAAAAACATTCTCACGAGTTTTCTCGAACTTAAGGAATATTTTCACTTATTCCATATAAATGAAATATTGGCAGCTTTCACCTACGTCAACTCGCAGTAGATTAGGAAAACCAAGTTAATCATGTGAAGATTTGAAGAATATTTTCTTGCCATATATTCTGCTAGGCAACTGGAAGATTTCAACACATTGTCGTAAGCAGTAGATCTGTTTTTCAAGCCAATATTGACACCTCAGCATGGTACGAAATCAAGAGATTTTGAGGACCTCGGCGAAACTGAATTGACTGAAATAGATTCTTCAGCAACAAAAAATGTAGAACTTTGCTCTCAGGTCACTTCCTCACACCTCAGAGACTTCATAAAAACTCCACTATTTTTGAGCTCTGGTCGAATATTTTCAAAATTGTGATGAAAATTGTCAAATTTCGTGTCGTGTTATGTTCTGATCACTAAACGTTAGTACATTTGATCATTTTCAAAGTTCAGATGGCATACTTCTGTGATATCAAGTGTCATATGACCTGCGTTGAAAGCCAACAGAAGTGAAAAAGGGCAAAATCTGGACCTTGAATCACTCATTCCCACTTTTTTCAAAATTGGCCCGAAGCGCCTTGCTTATTCTTTTTGCAAACATTTCGTAAGGTATCCAAAAACTAAAATCAGAAGAGAAATCTCCTATGCAAGAATTTTCTATTAAAATGGATGAATGATCCCTAACTAGGTACAAAAAGATGAAAAGTCCAGCTTCCAGAGGTCACCATCGACACGGAAATTAACTTTACATTTTGTGTCCTGAGTTATGTGTTTCGCAAGTTGTTCTCTTCATAAATTTTCATCATATAAATCTTCTAGCGATTCTAATGTTCATTTCTCTGAAAATAGCATACAAATACCAGACACCAGACGAAGTCTAACGGTTAATTATCTACAGTGAACTTTTAAAGCCCTGCAGGTTGCAATTGGTATATCACACGATATCTACTTGAGATACGCTTGTCGTATAAGAAAGGTTAACCATGTAACTGGTCAAATGGTACAAATGTAAATGATCAGATCAATTCCTTCGATTTTTTTAAATGCAAAAATTGATCGATTGAAACGAACTTTGCTTTTTTCTTGTTGCAAAATATATGGTCAAACCTTAGGTTCAACTGACGCGCATTGAGAGTGAAAGTTGTTTTTCTTTGCCTCTCGCTATTTTTTTGTTAGTGCAAAACATGTGCACTTTTATCCCACTACAAGACCATGTCCCACCATGATGAACGTTGAGGAGTGAAAAATTTTTGGTCAGTTGGTCTGTTGAAGTTGTCGAAGATAAATCGTTTTGAGTTTGTTGAATTTATTCATTCAATTTAGTGGTTTCGTTACAATGAAAAATCTAATTGTTTTTGGGACCTTGTGTGTTACATTGGCTAGCTGTATCCATGTTCCAATCCAACACGACTACGTGGAAGTAGAGGTTTGTGAAACTTAGAATTTTGTTGAATTAGAAAAATCGTTTTATCAAATTGCATAAAAATCGGTTGTCTGTATCCATGGTACATTATGACAACAATATCCATCAATTATGTAATTTTACTTTCAATTTATTAAATTATTTAATAATTCAACATATCCACCGACATAATATCGTACGGCCGACTAGCCATAATAAATGTTGCTCCGATTTTCTTTCCATTACATTCATCGGTTCAATTAGTTCGATGTGTAATTATCGCGAGTTTTTTTTTTCTTCTTTGAAACGTAACAACGGACAAAGAACTTTGCGAAAGTAGTTCAAGGAAAATAGGTACATGGACACTTGAACAGACTGAAAAAAAAGAACTTCAGTTTGTAGAAATCGTGTGATTCAACTTTTCAAGAGTTTACCAATATGTTAAAGCGAATGAAGTAAAAGATTCGGTCATTTGGTGTCGAAGAAGAATGCATTTCATTATTGACTGAGATGACTTACCCTAGAGCTTTCCAGTTTCATGAATTATTTTCGTGTGATTTTACCACATTTTATTTTCTGGAATGCAAATAATTTTATAACGGCGTTGAATAAGGCTCGTCGTAGAGGCAAATATTGGTGGTCTTCATCAGCTATGTCTGGAATTAAAGTTCAGGAATCACCATTAATAAGCAAATTTCCGAATAACGGTAACATGTGTAAAAATCAGCACAAATGAAGAACTTAACGTAATCGCTACATTACATCATCACAATGTCTCATGTTAAAAATTAAAATTTAAAAGTGGGAGGAACAAGCCCAGCACTTAAGCTTCTATTGGGCCTGTTGTGCATTAGACATGGCTCATGATTATACTTTGTTGTCAAACTTGATAAATCATAAGTCGACTGTCTGCCTAACAAACGATAAAAATTTTAAAATCCAGTTCTCGTGATGATCCGAAGATATATGAGGTCAATAAACACACAAAAACGAGACTTTTCATTTTTTATCTCATGTTTTCGAACTGTAGATCAATTGTCGTGTTTCTCTCTAGTGGCATATTATAAGCTCCTTTCCAACCTAGAGGAAACAAACACATGAAATAATATTTTATTCGATGCAAGCCCGCCAAAACCGAGGACCATACTATACAAATCGAGAATCGTTACCTCTCGCTCGCTCTAACGTAACTTCCCATTCAACTCACAACTAGAATATCTAAAAGCCACGCCTAGCTTGGTCATCGGATTCATAAGTTACACAATTTGGGCGTTAAGTAATTTTAAGTTTCTGTACGTGAAAGCACACCGAAAAACATAAGGGGCAGAGCACGACATATAGTTAGGTGTCAATAGAACAACAGTTCTACTGCTTTACGGCCATTACTACCTTTTAAACGAAAAAAAGTTTACGAAAATCGGTTTAGATTTACTCAAAATATCGACAAAAAACTCTACCTTCACTGTACGGCCGAGTAGGTTAACTTGGGCTCACTCTATGGGCTCTAACTTCCGAGCCCAAGATCCAAACTATTTTTTCCTGAATTGGTGTAATCAATACGTTTCATTTGAACCATCTATGAACTATGCGAGCAATACCGCTGGTAATATATGCGATAAACCTCGACCAGACCTCGAAAATAGCACTATTTCGACCATAACTTTAGATCGGCTCGACCGATTTTGCTCATCTTCGAACTTATCCTGGCTTTATCGATAAAAAATCTCGGAAAAATGTCCCATCAAGATTGATTTCGTTCTACTTAAGTTATCGTGATGACAGACAGACAGACGGACATTTCTTTAAATGTCGATTTGGCATCTAGCGCTGATCCCAGAAGGTTTGCCCTCACTCCGGAGTTTGGAATCGACGTGTTACAAACATAAGAGTAAAGGCACGAGACCCTCGTACTTCGTGCGGGTCTAAATATCAACTCTGATCTTTCCCTTCACAATAACTCTCCTAAGTTGTTTGTTATAAACAGTTTACATCTTGTTACATACGATTTTACGATAAGATTTTTCTCTTTGTTTCATAGAGCTACGGGCACAATTTGCAGTACAAAGAACCCAAAAAAGCAAAGAAGGGACAAGATTTACACAAAATTCCGGGAACACCAGGTGAGTTGATAATATTTTACTTAGACAAAATCTTCGGACTCGTTCACTTTGCTTTCGCCAACAAACTAACATTTATGTGAACATTCTTAGGCGTCGATTATCCACTTTACCATACCGTTCCACACACCAACTTCCACTGTGGCAACGTTCCAGCAACCCCAGGAATGTACGCAAATGTCGAGACCGGTTGCCAGGCATACCATGTATGCCACGATGGTAGAGAAGGCGATCAGGGTGCTTCATTTTTGTGCACCAACGGTACAATTTTCAATCAAAAAGAATTCACTTGCGATTGGTGGTACAATGTTGATTGCCATGCATCTTTGGAATACTACAAGTAGGATTCTTTCATTTGAGCAACACGACTTCTGTATGAAACTAATGCAAATAATCTTGTGTCTCTTGCAGCTTGAATCTTGACCCTGAACACAATCCATACTTCCCAAAGAAAAAAGTAGAGGAAGCCGATAAGTTTCTCATCCATGCGTAATATGTGACGCGTCGATCCATCATCCTACAGACAGACAGGCAGAAAAAATCATGGAAATTATTTACCTACTGCTCCACTCCACATACATTTATATTAGAGTTCAACTTTATTTATTACATCACAAATGTTCATCGCGTTTCGAATGATACATAACTTGGTCTATTCATGTAACACAAAATGTAAATAAATCGAAATTAACATAAAAGAGATTCGCTTTCTTTGCGGTCACATATCGAAATTGTTGATAAAGCGATAAATATATGATGTCCCGTTCACTACTGACTGTATGGTGATGTATGCAAAATGTGAGACGAGGCATCATCGCAGAGGAGAAATGTACGAACATTTTGAACACAACGACTGGTATGGTTTGAATTTGATTGAAATCGGTTTCTTATTTTGATCTTCATTTTCTTCTTCTTTGCTTTACTTTTGCCTACGACTTATTTTTACAAAACTTTTCCTGGTTTTTTTTAGTCAGGGTCAGGGTCAGCGGTTAAATATTCAATTTAATTAATGGCCGGTAAGAGTTTCTCATTGATCGCGTTACGGGTCTTGCATTCGCAACTTCCTCCTTCTCTTCTTGTGTTAGCCCGAATCGCCTTTGTCGCTGTAGCATTTGGCCGGTCCAACTGTGCTTTGGTCTTCCCCCTTTACTCACTCTAGGGATGTCTATTGAAAGAACTTTTCTCACCACATTACTTTTATCGTGGGAGTAGACTTTAGCAAATCATTCGTTTCTCTCGGGTTTGACTCTGTCGACAATGGTTTCTTTTATGTTCAGCTTGCCTCGTGTATGTTCGCTCTTGATGTGATCCAACTTTGTGACGCCAAGAGACATGCGGTACATTTGCATATCTACTGTTGTCAGACTTAAGTCCCTTTTGCAAATTATTTGTTGTCCACTTTCCGAGTTAAGTGTCTTATGAGCATTATTTATCAGACAAACTGAAGTCTCTTATGCAAATTATTTGTGGTCGATTTTTGGAGTTAAGTCAATTATGCACCATGTTTCCAATATTTAGTAAGTCCGTTATGCAAATTATTTGTTGTCATAATTTTGACTTAGGTCTTTTATGCAATTTTTTTTTCTGGACATAACTTCAAAAATTAAAAACGTTAAGTTCCTTATGCAAATAAGGGCAGAGATCTCTTCCAAACTTTTCATACAGAGTCCAGCATTTTGAGCCGTACATGAGCGCAGGTCGTACTACCGCTGTGTAGATTCTGACCTTCGAGTTTTGCTGGCATACACTTGTCGCATAATCATCCACAATTTTGTCCCCATTTCAGCCAGCCCACATTGATTCTATGATAACCGTCTTCGTCGCAATTTCCACTCTTGTCGACTACCGAGCCAAAATATTTGAAACTCTTGCATTTCGGCGTGACGTTTCCGTTAATCTTCATTTTACCGAGGTGAGGCTCACTTCTGAAGTTCATGAACTAAATTGACTGAATGAACTAAATGGATTAAATGAAGTAAGCCACCCCTCGCATTCTACAACTTCCCGTATTTTTGATCAAGATCGTCCGAAAATTCTACCTTTTACCACGTCTCATATATTTTGGTCAAGATGTCCTCAGCCTCTTGTCATTTACCACAGAAAAATACCAGTTTACCTGAATAGACCTTACTGTCATGAAGTAAAAGTATCTGGCCTGAATTTACGTGAAACATGTACCTGGTTCGAGCAGAAAATTAATGACCAGACAGGTTGCCAGGTTAATTGACTTTTTTTTGTTCCTAATAAAACTCAGTTCAGTTCGAGGTCAGTTTTAGAACCTCCCATAAATTTCGTAGTTTAAAATTTGCAGGTTTGGACTGGCGTAAACTTGACCGGGCTATACAAGAAATCATCTGTTATCGACAACGATGAGCGTAATGAGCGAATAACTCGCAATAGCATTCCATTACATACAAAAATTCATGTTGTGACAAATGAAGTGCTAGATCTGGAATAGTTCGAAACGGAATACTACAAACAAACGAAGTAGCAGATTTACGCCTGCAGCTTCTGAAAGGTTAACATAAAACCATGGTGGAATAGACTTGAAATGTCGTTTATTGCTAGGATTTTTTGTTCCTTTCATTTAAGTACACATTGTTGACTCTTACAATACAAAAAAATAGATTTTGGTTTTCCTTAATTACGCTTATGATAAATCAGTTGTGGAAGTTTTGGCATATTTCCCGCTAGTCCATTCGATTCCCATACTTGAATGCTGTCAGTCGTCAAAACAACCAAATGTTGGTAGGTGGTGTAGCAGAGACTGGAAGTGGGAAATTTGTTTTCATTATCTCAGTGGCATTAGATCTCTCTGGATCTTCTTCCACAGAAGCAGCCAGTCGTTCATTTTATCGATAAAAACGACACCGACGAATCTGATCAAATGGACATAGCTTACCTCAACACACTCTCCTTGCCAACATTAATTTCCCTTATCAACGCCAAATCCCAACTAGACCACAAACGCACGATGCCCCCATCGAAACCGGTTGCAATTGCATTGACGCCAGTACCTTCCTTGATGAACGAATAGCAGACACACTTTATCGGTTCGGTGATTGTTATGTGACTGATGTATTTGGCGTTTATTGAGTGCAGGCGCATCAACGATTTTCCCCTAATTTGGGGCGGTACATTAACAAAGTCATCAGTAATATTTTCGGTGGCTTCAAGACAATCATTCGTTTCGTACAGATCTTCGCTCGAATCATTCGCATCGATTATGTGGACCGTGATAATGTTGCCCAGTGTTGGACTGACTGCTGACAAATATATTGGTGCTTTGAAAATGGATGGAGGACCAATGGAACGAATGAATTGTAATCTGTTCGAAGAATTATGTTTGGAGAAAAAAAAAATTCGGTTCGGATAGTCAAGCAACTGGATTCGAACTCACTTGTTCAGGTCCCATATGGCTGTCAATCCATCCTTTGCTACGGATATCACAACTTTGAATTGATGCGATATGGTAATGTGCGTCACCTCATTCGTATGTTTGATCAGAACGACCACATCTTTCCATTTGTTTGCATATTCACTCTGTAGTTCCGGTAAATCTATCGAATGTACAAACAACGTGTCACCGTACAACCGCTCGACTCAGACAATTTTGATTTGAATTTACCTCCTTTGGACGACATTTTCTGGAACGCAGAGTTGTAGGACAGTCTGCTAATGGATGAGTTCAACAGTCGACTTTTATTCAATTTGGAATGTGACGCGCCAATGCATTGATACACCGAAATGCGTCCCGATTTGTGTCCCAACCATAATTGATTTGATTGAGGATCTGAAAATGGACATCTCTGAACGGCTGCTCTAGTTCTGCAACTAAACTACCTGACGAACCTGTACCACAGCAAGTGACTTTATCGTAACTGCATTCCTTAATCAACGGCCGCGACGCTGAATTTTCATCACACAACGGTCGTATGCCAATGATTCCGTCGTCGCCATTCCACGATATCAGGTTTATTGTGTCAGTCTCACTGCCTTGCATAATATTACAACGATCCGGCAGGCCATATACGACATTCGTGTCGACCAGAGCAACTAAGCTCGAAAATTGTATGTCCAACAGCTGATGGGAATGCACTGTGGGTTCTGATAGTTCGGGAGATCCGGTAAATGATCCCCAACATAGTCCCCTTACAAAAGGATTGACTGGCTTGGTCGATGGGCGCGGTGATTTCAGCAACGATGACGATGGATGTGGTGTTGTTAGAAGCTGTCGTGGCATTTGACCTTGATTGGAAGAAGAAAAATGTCGTCGAAAATCAATTGACCGCTCCATTTCATTCACAGTTCGTCTCATTACCGTAAGTTTTGACCATTGTTTCCACTGCAGTTTTTTCAACCGAATCAAAGACTCTAGACATCGAGAACTTGATGTACGTCTGAAATAGTCAGCAAGTGTCGAATCATTTTGCGGTCATAAAAACAACAAGTCTTACAGTTGGATGGAAAACGTTTATGGCATCGATGGCATCCTGTCCCATTTGTTTGTACCCGAAAATCAAATCCAACCATTTGTGCAAATTTTGTCGAACAATTTCACATTCCAACGCTTGCCGATGGATGAGCACAAACAAACGGGCCGATTGGTTGGCCCATGGTGGCATCATGACATCGTAAACCGATTCACCCGACTGACGATTTCCGAAAGACAGACGTTCGAAATTCTCAAACATATCCGGAAGGCAGAAAAATTCGGGAATCAATTCCTTGACATCGGTTGTCGATTCTTTGCTGGCTAACCGCCACGCAGTATCAACCGAATGGAAAGTTCGGTCCGGTAAATCGAAATTGTTGTCTGTTACAAGAAGGGAAAGCTATTTGATTTAAAGAATTCGACGCATCAAGGGGGGCGGGACATACCTTGATAACGCAGAAAGAATTGAGTGTATGGAGGAACGCGTACCATGAAGTGTAAAACCACTCCGGAATTAGAATAATGCGAACTGTAATGGTACGGAGGGAATTGATACAAATCATCTGCCGGCCACGCTACATGTAATTGTTCCAAGTACTGTGAATTGTGAAAAATGACGCCGTCGTTATTGTGTATCAGCTTCACGGCGACCGAGCATTGTACTTACGCTATACATGTTGATGTAATGAGTTTCATTGTCTGGATGTTGTACGGCAATCGGCTTCTCCAAATTACGAAATGATTTCGGATTCGTTAGGTCGAGAATGGGGCTTCTATAGTCCGCCAGAATCCATGGGAAGACCGGATATTGCATCAGGTCTTGGAACGTTCGACCGGAAATTTGATTCAAGGCCATCAGATACTCCCAGTTGGTGAGTTGTCGCTCTTTCCACTGTTGGGTCACAATAGCCAATTTCGATGTACCCGGACTGTAAGCATGGAGAATGTTTAGAGAAGAAAGAAATTGGATTGCCGTGACGCAGAACGTTACCATTGAACCACTTTGTCGGTGAAGTAGTTTTTGATGGTTTCACGATCGTTGGTGTGAGCAAATATGAAAAATATCGAGACATTCGATTCGAGGAAAAATTCCATTCCGATTTCTTTGTGTTGATAACGTCGCAGCCAAATTTCCGCCACCTGAGCAACATCGATGATAATCGGATCCTTTTCCAAATTGTTGGCCAGGAAAATGACGTTACTCTGGGTGACCACCATTTCGCCATCCACTTCATTGTCAACTGGCAGATGCTTGCATGCGAAAGTGTAGATCACTTGATCGCTTAGCGAATAATGGGGACGCTGAACCAAAGATTTTCTTAAATATGACAACGGTGGGATTCGATCATGTGGTTCTCTGGCTGGCTTATCTGAAAACAATGGTTTCGTCTTAGGAATGCAACAGAATGGAGGTTCTACCATTTTCTTACCATCACGCAATATAAATTTGCTGGGGATTGTCAAATGGCATCGCTTCAGTCGAATGCGAGTCC
Source organism: Phytosciara flavipes (assembly GCA_026413405.1). NCBI lineage: Eukaryota > Metazoa > Arthropoda > Insecta > Diptera > Sciaridae > Phytosciara > Phytosciara flavipes. The sequence continues at coordinate 16,189 of JANTFA010160971.1, forward strand.
GGGATGGCCCTTCAGTTTGATCCATTTCGAACGACCTGTGTGTTGAACGAATGTTTTGATTTTACAAGCAACAATGACTCTCCAACGACAATGAACTTACGTGGGATACTTGTCTTCGTTCCACCATGGCGCACCCTCGTGCGTCATCCGCTCGATAATTGTGTTCCATTCTCTGCTCAGGCCACTCTCATCATACGTTCGCATATCATTCATCAAAATGCGCCGTTCCATGTTCTGTATTTCGACCACATCTCTGGTAATTTTCATTGCCGAATCGACACATTGCGTAACGAGCGGCTCATATTTGAATACAGTCCGTTCGATGGATGGCTTTTGATCTTTTATGCTTGCACATCTGGTGAACTCCATTTTCTCCAAGATATTCGACAAATTCGATGCCGACGTAGCCGCTATTCCCATGGCATTGCACACATTCTGCAGAATTTCCGAATCGTCTGGCGATAAAATGTCTTTGTCGGCAGACATAAATGCATGGGTCATGGTCTTCACTATCTTCCCGTCACAGACTAACGTGGGCAAAATGTTGCCCCGTGAGTGTTGCCACAATTTCCGGATAATAAACACTTTCAATGGTAACGGCCGGGACGGACACAAACCCCAAGCGATTATGCTGTTGCCATATGAACATCCGGTGACTGATAGAATGACGACGGCTTCGACTAATTTGATCTCCTCATCGGTTTGAATGTACGACGATTCCATGTGCGTGATGAACTGAACGACTCGATTTACTAGCAATTCAAAACGGATTTTCTTTTCGCTGACTGACAGGAGGCTTTCGGAGAGGTTGACATCGGAGGCTAGATAAAAGATTGGAAAATTAGCTGTTGGTAGAGGCGGCTGCTGTACCGTGAACGCTAACCGTTAAATTTGAATTTGCTGGAATATGGCGACCGTTCTGGCGGAAAAAATGATTCCAGCAGTTTGATCAATACAATGGCCTGTGTAGATCTGAGGTAGCGTTGGATCGTCGACGTTTGATTTTCTTCCATGAACGTGAGGCCATTCAATAAATCCCAAACGACCTGCATACAAATTGTGATCACATTGAGGGGTGGAATAAAAAATATTCGATTTTTGCTCTTACGCTAATGTTCCCATTGGATGCGATTGATTTGAAGCCGATCGTTCCCAATAAACTTTGAATGACACTCAACACTAGTCCATTTGTTGCACCCCACATGGTGAAAAATTTCATTAGGCCCTTCGTGATCGACGGCAGAACCCCACTGTCGATAATGAACCGTCGCATATTGGGCGATTCGTGAGAATACAATTTATCCATGAAGGAGAACACATTTTTCGTAAGATTCAAGTCGTGAATGCATTGCGGCAGGATCGCAATCAACGAGTACAGGCCACATTTCTCTTGAATTCGAGAAGTGTCGAGGACAGCCTGAAAGATTTTCTTTTAGTACACAAAACCGAAGCATCGACTTCTTCGACTACACACTCACCAGTTGTTCGAGCGAAAAGCCCAATGTTGTTTGCGATGTTGTCCATTGAACAATGCTAGTGACCAAGTTGACATCGACTTTGTGCAAAGAGATTTGATTGGCTAGATGATGCCAATGGTAAAATTTCGCCGCATTGTTGTGAACGGATTCATTAACCCGGTTGCAGATGTTGGACAACAATTTCACTATAGACGTTCGTACACTCGGGTCTTGGTGATTGGCCATAGTCAGAATAATGTCGACAGTTACGTAATGCGACAGGACCTGAAAATTTTGTGTTTCAGATTTGACCCAAAGCTCATCAAGTTTTTTATACTTCACAGCATCAAGCACTAAATCCTACCTCCTGTATGGATGCATCCGGCAGAATCAGTATGCAATCTTTCAATAAACTAAAGAATCCATTCTGCAGTTGAGTGATTCCGTGCTCTGTACTCTCAAAGGGTAGATCTTGTCGCTGCAATTTGAAACTTATTTGCTCCTCCAATCTACGGACATCTTCGATGGCTATGATCTCGTAGTCTTTCACCAATTGCATATCACAGTCTTCCCTACCGCTTTCCGATGCTGAAAAAAAAACAATTTTGAGTGGTTGAGTGCTTGCGGCCGACGACATTTCCGAAAGCAATCCAAACCTTTGACATTCACTTCTTTCTCAGTCTCACTGTCTGTGGTCGCTCGAGAGCTCATATTCGACGAAGATTTTTTGCCCTTTTTAGTCTTTTTGCTCAATGATCGCCTTTTCAATTGTAAATTTAGCCGCGAATTTGGTGGTGTTCCGGGACTGAAAAACTTTTGCACTCGACGATCTGCCGGTGAATAGCTGACAATAGCATCGAGGCCATCCGATGCAGGATATGTAGAGCTTGTTGCTTGACTGTCAGTCTTCGCTTCATTTACATTGGTTGCACGTTCCCGATTGTACGAAGTCGAGGGCAATGACTCATCAACTTGACTGGCGGTGGTGTTGACAGATTGACCCGGCGACGTTTTATCAACTGGACTGCTGGTGCTGCTGACAGGATGATCCAAGGACAAAGATCTATTTTGTGCTTTGGTTGGAGTCTTACGCATCGGAACCGTATTCTTCCTCTCTCGACGAATGCTGATGCCTAGTTTTTTGGTGGTTATGGGAATACTGATCCGTTTATGCTTGACCATTGTCATCGACGAAAGTAGGAAATAAAATTTCGAACGATCATGCGTTATGAAGCTTTCGCTTGGTCGATGTAACAACAGCAACAGTTTGATTATTTCGTCCAAAAACACTGGAGTGGGTGGCGAACCAGCAAAGATACTAATCAAACTGACAATATGTTCAGCTGCCTGACGAGACAGAAACACCGGTTCCGGTACACCAACCAAATGAATTTTACAAAAGTTGAGCAGCGCTGGTATCATACCAACTTTACCCAGACAATGAATGTTCTCCGTGTGTCGTGGATGTTTCTCTCGGCAGAGCGATTCGATGGTTTCGAGAAGTGTAGCCAGTATGCTGGAGTCATTACTGTTCGGCACATGCCAGTCGGAGTAGCGTTTTATCACCGACATTAGTAAATTGGGGTGTAAAATGTTCGCGTTCGTCGTTGCCACGACATGAAAGCCATCAGATCGTCTCGTCAGAACTGGTTTATCACAGGCTGTTTCTAAAATACTATTGAGCAAATTGATTCCTTTGATGCATCGGCTCGATCGGATGATGGGTCCAATTAAGCTGGTGAAGTCTTTCCGGATGAATTCCGTGTACAAATGGGGATTTGAATGAGCAATTTTCAGGAAAAATGTTAAGGCTAACGACTGTACGAATTCGGAGTCGGACCGTTCCACCACCTGAGAATATGCAGAGAAGACGAAAAACAATCAGTACATTCAATGCACACACTTTGCTTCATTTTAGCCGACTCACTCTCGCAAACAAAAACAATAAAGTCGACATGCCACCGCTTAGTAAGGTCGCAGTTTGGAACGAAGGTGTTGGCGAACAATGGGCTCCACAGCCGAATGTAACCATTCCCAACGGCTCTCCTGAAAAATTTGGTTAGATGTTAACGAACCGTGGCGTTCGATAAGTTTGAGTTGTGCTTTCATACCACCACTCAAGTTACTGCTGATGCGATTCGTAAAGCCAGACACGATGTTGGCATTCAGAGCGTCAAAAACGACCGTCAAATTTTCCTTCAGAATTTGCATGGCTCTCGGAAAATCAACATTCACAGATAAACTCGACGTTGTGCTTAGAAATCCAAAATTCGGAAGAGTGTTGCCAATCTATAAGAAAACGAACCATGCAATAACGGCAGTCAGATGGATTTTCACATCGGTTTCGACTAACCTGACATTGTAAAAGACTCGTATAATCAGCGCCGAGTGCAACCAAACTACCCACAACGTCAGCATCGAGGATACACGTTCGAAACAGTTGCACATTGGACAATGAATACACCACATC
>JANTFA010160972.1:0-10363 GCA_026413405.1 Phytosciara flavipes
TGCTTTTCAAATTCTTTTTCGAGCTCGTATTTCTGAAACAAAGATTGAGCGTCATAGTGCCGCCATTCCATTTACGGAAGTCGTTGTAATTCTCACTTTGAATTCCTCGCGTCTCTTTTTGTCATTTTCATTCAAATCTGACGCCACTTTCTCTATCAATTTCTGCAAATCTCTTATCTCAAAGGTATCCACATTGTCATGATCGATGTGGCGCAAAGATGTGTTTTTTAAGTGCTCTTGATCGATGTGATTAGTCAAATCATACTTCAAATGAAATTCGTTTAGAAACACAAGTTCAAGCAAATACTCTCGTCGCCACGACTTACTTGTCTTTGAATTAATTTTCTTAATCGCAGCACTTCTTCACGTTTTATTTCATCCAATTTGGATCGAACGCGATGACTAACATATTCCAGTTCATGAGCGATTTTGCCCGTCCGAATATCTTCCTCCGTAGCGTTATTCAATTTGCTACGAAATTCCGGGTCAGATTCGAGAACCTCAACGACTTCGTTGAAATATCTTTCATATTCGAGATTGTGCTGCAATAAAGTGGAATTAAAAAAATTGTCTGTTGCAGTCGAAGGTGTAAATTGTACTTGTAAATCTCCGGTTTCGTCCACTGCAGGCTTCCTTGTAGCTGTGGGCATAGGTAAACTGAGAATTGAGCTTATTGCCACGAACAAAAGTAAAATATTTCGACGCATTTTTATTGCTAAAATGCAGAAAATTAAAAGTTAAGGAAAGTTCTGCACTCCTGATTCTTCTGTTACTAGTTTAATGTAATTATATCATCAATACGTAACGAGTGAGGGTCCACAAGATTCAGAAGGTAGTCCACAAAAATTTGAAACCATTTGTGGGTCCCTAGAGATCCTTGAATTGAAGATAAACTGTGTGACTTTCAGTCCAAACGGATTCGTGGCAAGATTCATCTTGTAGACCGACACCCAAGTTGTTTTGGCATGTGTGAGGATCGCAGAACTTTGACAGATGATTCGACTTATTTTACAGAACAAAATTTCCTTCTAACCTAAAATTTTCTTTTGAACGGTTTCCTTAACATCTGCCACTTCTTACAAGCGTAACGAAAAAAAAATAATCAGAAAAAAGTCCTTCACATGTTAAGTTGAATCACGTGAATTTTCGGTATTCTAATGAAGTAAAAGAATTTACCATAAGGAGCCGTTCATAAGTTACGTAACGCTAAAATTGACGTTCTGAAGGCCAGAAAGTCTAGAAGATCTAGAAGGTTGCATTACTACTACAAAGGTCGCTGAGACAAACCCAGTCACTGTATTTCACAAACCGTTTCAATCCCTAGAATAATATCTACACGTACATTTTTTGATCCTACTCCCGCCACTTTTTGTCACAAAATAACGGACCGCTCCCTTCTTTGGCGTTACATAATTTATGAACGGCCCCAAGAGATTTTTTTTGCAAATCAGAGGTTTTTATCAAGAGCCAGAGGAGAAATCTGGAATCAAATTCGCAAGGAAAGTCTATTAGCATAAGTTAAGAACATAATTTTCTCTGTCATGCTTCGGAAATGAGCGACTATGCGAGGTCGCGATATACACTGACTAGATAGACTAAATGTATTTTACCGCAAACTAGCTCAATGATTGTGAAATTTCTTACAAAAGAAACACTGATCGGGGTTTTCCCTAGTAAAATCAACTGAACTGAATATGACAGTGTGATAGTATTTATATGATTACATGCGACTTTGCTTTGTGTTTACACGAGTTTTTAGCCTCGTACGAAGTACGAAGGACTATTAGGATTGTTATGTCGTTTAGAACAATTCGAGTTGGGGCCTGGGAGTTTGTGCATAGCATTTTGGGGTGCCGAATTTGCAATAAAAAAATGTCCGTCTGTCTGTCACGTCAATAACTTGAGTAAATCAAATGCTATCTCAATAAACTTGTTTTCCCTGAAGGGAGTCAAGTTCGAAGATGAGCGAAATCGGTCGAGCCGATCCAGAGTGAGCGTAAGTTGAGCTACTCGGCCGTACAGTGAAGGTATATAGTTTTTTGTCCACATCTCGAGTAATTTTCATCCGATTTTCATGGTCTTTTTTTTTGTTTGAAAGGTATTGACGAACTTGAAGTGCTAATATTTTTTCCGGTCACCTAAAAAAATGGTCAACAGCCGCCATTTTGGGTTTGAGTGTTTTTTGGCCATTCTTAAGTAAATTCAACTTGAATTTGATTGTTTTTTTTTTAAAAAGAAACATTAATTCCGCTCGATTCTGCTTGAAACCAGCGTTGAATTACTTTATTTTAATGGAAAATGTCTAAGTCATTACTTATGAAACACACATGTCTGCATTGTAGTATGTTAATTTCCTGTGCATATAAATGAAGCTGATGGTCTAATGGATAGCATCGTTGCTTTCCACGGAGAAAGTTCGAGTTCAAATCTCGGTCGGGTGAATTTTTTTCTCAGTCCTAATTGTAACCCTTGGTTAAAAATAATAGATTGAGGGTCTTGGTCTAGACTGGGGCGGCTTCTATGAACTTTTTGAGAGCGAGTTTGAGTTTTTCTACTAGATATGGGATACTAGGCATGGTACTAAGAATGCATAGGTAAAAGAGCTTCGAAAATAGTAGGGTTAAGTAAGTAAGGCAGTAATTCTGATTATTTTCAAATGTTATCGTCTCATGTACAATGTGGACGATTCGTTTACTCGAAACTGTATTGAGTACAGTGGTAGTTTGTCATGATTGTGGTTGCTCTTTAACACAAGATTGCATTGAGGTCTTGTCTAAGGAACCTACTTCGTAGCAAACAATCTTACGAAAATTGTTTGCTGTGAATAGTTTGAGGTCTTTTCTTCTTATCAGCTAAAATATTTACACGAAATGGCTAATTCTTTTGTCTCAGAATGATCAACATTTCCAGAGTTCTTTTAAATTCCATAGAAAAATCAGCAGTAATTCAATTCTTTTTGGCGCACTAAATATGTGAATATGAAATGTTTTGTTAAGTTCTTTGAATTCTTTTCAAAGTTGCAGCAATGTTGTTATGAGACATGAGACAAAAGAATCAGCCCGGTATGCAGGCCGTGATTTATTGATTTACTTTGAAACGCATAAGCTTGCGATAAGACTTGTTTATACATTTTGAATGTTTCAGTAGATTAGCCCTATCACTTAAGTGGAATCACTACAGATTAGGTTTTCGCCGTTAATTTTCCTTATTTTATAGATCAAAAATGTACTCGAAAATATCTCGTTCTAGTAAACAAAATAGATAATCCAATCTTGTCGTCAGTAAAATTTGTATTTGACTTGCCCTTTTTGATTACTGATTGCTGCGGAAAAACAGATTTAGTTGTTGTTGTCTAGGTTGTTGATTTTATACATCATCAGAATCTGAGAAAGCAGAGAATGTACTGCCAATTCATAAATCTGAGATAATGTTCCCATAAGTCTCTTCAAACACGTTTGCCGGCAAGCTCTGCGTACTGAGGGTGACCAGCCTAAAGTAGAATTTCACCGTCCCGGTTTTGTTGATATCATGTAGCTACTTTCGACTCCAGGGAGACCTGAAGCAGTTGAAGGCATTATACTTACAGATTTATGCCGTTTCAGAACTTGAACTTCGAGTGAATCAGTGTGAGTGAACTCTTTTAATTTTGAATTGTTGGCGGTGTCACTGCGTCTAATGAGAAAACGGGAACCCTATGTTGGGCTATGATCACTGAAAGAGCAAAGATTGCTCAATGAGCGCATAACTTATCAAAAGATCACACGAATCAATGCAGAATTTCTGCGTCACAAAATAATTTTTTTATTAAAAGAAAACAAAACGAAAAACCAATTCCGGAAATGAATTTATATTACAGATTTGATGATGGCAACCATCGATATCATAAAATATTGCCAATGGTGAGTGGCATATTTAATGCTGCTGCTGTTGTATCACTTTTGTATCACTTGCGGTTGTCCGTGTTGAATGGGCTTTTGTTCAGCGGAATTGTGTGCCTTTCCATTTGCCTGATTCGAGTCGATTTGGTTTGCATTTGCAGACTGTGAAACCGGTGAAAGCAATTAAAGATTTCACATTCACTGAAGATTTCGTTTCGGGTTTCTATTGATCGATCCGGGAAATCGTTCCCCAATACACGAAATTAAGAGTCTACTGTGAAACAGATCGAGACGTAAATGAAGATACAAGAAATTCTCGGCTTTTATCTTTTTCTCCCGCATTGCTCCAAATTAAAAATTCTGAAGACTTGCTCAAGTCGGTAGTACATGAAGCCGAGAAATAAATCTTTCAATTTTACGAATTCCCACATAAACTGATCGATTTCAAGTACCTCGAGCGCGAAGGTTTTCCCTTGACTTTTCGATGGGGTTTTTGACTATGTAAGTATCGGACTAGGTGGTCAGATACAAGGACTACCGTCACATTTCTCTTTTAAGTTTTTTTTAAAACTAATTCTGAATTAAATACCTGGTTCTGTTGTTGTTGATCCTGATGATAATTTGGATACATTTCCTAGAAATGGGAATGAGAATGTTAGTCAATCTGATGATCACACAAATAAAAATAGACCGAGAGCACACGCTCATCTTTGACCCTCATAATGAACTGACTTGAAACAAATGTCGAACTTTTCCATTTACCAGCACGAAAAAGATTTGATCAACGGCTTTTGTATTTACTCTAATATATGTTTCAGCCGTGCAAATTAAACACTTTGGCGAAAGTTCCGAACCAGTGCCTTATGAAGGTCAATTTGCGCACTTGGGCTCTCGACCAAAAGTCAAAGAAACCAACGAAAAAAGAAAATTTACCGGATGTTCGGCCATCATTTGATTAATTTCTTGCTGGCGCTGTCGTTCAAATTCAAGATATTCGTCGTGCGTGTAAGTCTTTTCCGCATCAACAGTTTCCCAGTTAGAATCACGATTGAATTCATCTCGTTTCGTTTGATCAATAAACTCCTGATAATCGATGACGCCGTCCCTGTTTCGATCGGATTGATTGAACACATGTTCACGCATTCGTTCCATTTCTTCTGCTCGTTCTCTCATATCATCCTCCGGTAATCCTTGTTGATAGACTTTGTCCAATTCTCTGATGAACAATGCCTTCACTTCATTTTGATCCCATACACCGTTGCTGTCAACATCTGTGAGTAATTATTTCGATAGGAAATTTCATTGTCAGAGCCATTCATCGCATAATACTAACCGTGCATCATGAAAAATGTCTGTGGATTAAAATCAACTCCTTCCATATGATCCTGTTCTTCCCAAACCTCTTCCAATTGCGCCTTGTTACCAGGGTGATGCACGTTTGGATGATCGTTGTGCTTCTGCTCAAGCTTCTTCATTTCCGCTTCATGTTCGGCACGGGTTCCCTCTTCTTCATAGCGTTTCAATTCTTGTTGCTTTTCAAATTCCTTTTCGAGCTCGTATTTCTGAAACAAAGATTGAGCGTCATAGTGCCGCCATTCCATTTACGGAAGCCGTTGTAATTCTCACTTTGAATTCCTCGCGACGTTTTTTGTCATTTTCATTCAAATCTGACGACAATTTCTCTATCAATTTCTGCAAATCTCTTATCTCAAAGGAATTCGAATTGTCATGATCGACGTGGGCCAAAGATGTGATTTTTAAGTGCTGTACGTCGATGTGGTTAGTCAATTCATACTTTAAATGCAGAGAGTAGAAATTCGTTTAAAAACACAAGTTCAAGCAGTACTGTCGTTGCCAGGACTTACTTGTCTTTGAATTAAGTGTGTTAATCGCTCCATTTCTTCACGTTTTATTTCATCCAATTTGGATCGGACGTGATGACTAACATATTCCAGTTCATGAGCGATTTTACCCGTTCGAATATCTTCCTCCGTGGCGTTATTCAATTTGCCACGAAATTCCGGGTCAGACTCGAGTGCTTCAACGACTTCCTTCAAATATCTTTCATATTCAAGATTCTGCTGCAATGATGATGAGATTCAAAACTAGCTTTTTGTAGTTTAAGGTGAAAATTTTACTTGTAAGTCGCCGGTTTCTTCTGCTGCAGGCTTCTTTGTAGTTGTGGGCATAGGTGCACTGAGGATTGGGCTTATTGCCACAAACAATAGTAAAATAATTCGACGCATTTTTATTGCTGAAATGCAGAAAAGTAAAAGTTAGAAAAAGTTATGCCTTTCTCATTATATGAACAGAGTGAGAATCTGCAAGATTTTCGGGTTTCTAGAGATGCTTGAATTCTAGACAAACTGAGTGCTTTTCAGTCCAAACGGATTCGTGCAAGATTCACTCACGGATCATTTGTAAAAAATCTTGTAGACCTACGTCCAAGTTGTTTTGGCATGTGTGAGGATTGCGGAACTTTGACAGATAATTCGACTTCCTTCTCTGTAATTTTCTACCTTACAGAACATAATTTCCTTCTAACTTAAAATTTTCTTTTGAGCGGTTCCTTTAATATCTCACACTTCTGACGAGCGTAGCGAAAAAAATAAAAAACAAGAATCTAGCTCTTCATATGTAAAGTTAAATCTTGTGAATCAACATGTCGGTATCTACTAATGAAGTAAAACAATGCTCTCCAGGCAAAAGTGTGATCAAATGATCATTTGTATGAAATTTTGTCCCTACCCTTTTTACAGTGTAAAATATTTGTATGGTACACTGTCTAGTTTCAGTACTCTATTTAGAGGAGCACTCATGCATGTACAGCATTGAGTAAAAGTATTTTTCATAAAGAGTCGTTCAATTGACATTTTGAAGGCTAGAGAGTCTAGAAGATCTAAATGGTTGCATATGCTGAAGAAATCATTTATTCAAAAAAGCAAATAAAAGGTGCTGCCCTCGCAACAAAGGTTGCTTATATTAATGAATTTTGTATCGAGTCGCGTAAAAAACAAAAAGGGGCAAAATATCAATCTAGTCGATCTAGTCCTTCCTGTATTGTAGCAAGTAATGAATTATTTTGCATAATTTAAGTGGTTCTAGCATAGTCCGACTAGGGCATGAGGGAGCCACGAAAACATAATTTTTGACAATGAAACTCGAAAATTCCTTTGTTTTTTTTGTCAAAGAAGCAAGAGACTCAAACATATGGAGACAAAAGCAGAAAATCCGCGCTAATGAAAACTGTCTCAGACTTCCAATATGACAATGTTTCCAATGCACTGCACTTTCATTATTATGATTCACAACATACTCTAAATGCATTTATCGTGCAAGGCTGATCACTTTCACTTTCCATCACGTTCCAGTTAGTTAAATAAAAGCATTAATTTACACAACATCTTACCATAAGATTGCCAGATAGTATGACGTGGTTCTGACACTAGCTTTGCTCGTAAAATGGATCTATTTTGTAGCTTTTGCCGACTTTTAATCGAAATGATAACCAGCTAACGACACGTTATCTAAATGTTTGTTGTTGTCCCACTTATCGATACTGGGTGCACTGTTCAATGGGTTTCTTGGTGATTACAAACGAAAATCTTATTTTCGTTTTATATCTAACTTTTGCAGACTTCGATTAGCAAACAATCACCCAAAAAGCACCACTTGATAACTGGAATTTTGACAGGTTGATAGCCAACACACACGATACACTACGTATCTCTGTACTGATGTCCCCCGTGTGGATCGAAGATGTGCTTGGGCTCGCGCTCTACTAGTTTGAGGTGATTTTCTTGGTCTGTAAGAAGGAGTAGTATGGAACACGGAATAAAATGTTGACATCATTTTTTTTTCACGACTTCATAAAGTATGTCCAGCGTAGAGATTATTCGTATCTCTTTCTAACATTTTCATCAATATTTCATATGTAGATCTAGGTAGTTCGCTCAAAATTTGATCGACATTCTACTTCGGTTGAGTTAGAAAGTGGCACGAAACTGCATTTAGTCTTCTAGAGAGGTAATGTGGCCTTTACATCCATTGGGAATAGTAGTTTACGTTGGATGCCATTTTGTGATAAATGCAAACTCACACATTTTGTGCCACAAGCTTGAAGATTCATGAAACAAAAGAATCAACACGGTGCAGTATGCAGGCATTGATTTTTTGATTTTACTTTGCAACGCATTTTGCGATGAGACTTGTTTATACATTTCAAATGCTTCAGTAGATTTCCTTCCTATTTTCTCTATCACTTAAGTGGAATCTCTACTGATTAGGTTTTCGCCATTAACTTTCCTCAGTTTACAGATCAAAAATGTACTCGAAAATATCTCGTTCTTAAACAAAGCAGATAATTCAAAGTTGTCGTCAGTATTTGTTATTTGATTTGACCTTTTTGATTGCTGATATTGCTGCGGAAAAACAAATTTTGTTGTTGTTGTCTAGGTTGTTGTTTTCATATAGCTTCAGACTCTTCATTTAGGGGAAAGCAGAGAAGGTGTTGCCAATTCATACATCTGAGATAACATTCCATAAGCTTTCGATTTTAGCTTCAATGGAATTCCGGTAGGACAGACCGAGACCACCAACAGCTGACTACAGATTATGATCACAGGGTGACCAGTCCAAGTAGCCACCAGGGAAACCTATGATCACTGAAAGAGCAAAGATTGCTCAGTGAGCTCCTTACTTATCAAAAGATCACACGAATCAATGTAGAATTTCTGCGTCACAAAATAATTTTTTTATTAAAACAAAAACAAAACGTCAAACCAATTCCGGAAATGAATTTATATTACAGATTTGATACGGATGATGGCAACCACCGATATCATTTTGGTATAAAAAACTACATTTTTCTAACGAAAGTTCATTATCAATTTCCAAATGTGATAATTATGATGTGCGATTCGTCAATTGGTTATATTTTGGCACGTAACGAAATGGAATATTGCCAATGGTGGGTAGCATTTAATGCTGCTGTTGTATCACTTGCGGTTGTCCGTGTTGAATGGGCTTTTGTTCAGCGGAATGGTGTTCTTTTCCATTTGCCTGATTCGAGTCGATTTGGTTCGCATTGGCAGACTGTGAAATCGGTTTCTGTTGGATGGGTTGTCCTTGTACAGGTTGTTGTTGTTGCTGCGCAGGCTGCTGTTGGAATTGTTGTTGAGGTACTTGATTACCTTGCTGTTGTTGGTTGTGTTGCTGTTGATTTTGGTATTGTTGTTGCTGTTGTTGTTGTGGAATTTGATTTTGTTGTTGGAATTGTTGATTCTGCAATACAAAAGCCATTAAAAATTTCACATTCAATGCTAACGAGTTGTACGTTTAAAAGGATTAGGATTTGCTAATTCTATTGAGTCAGAATACACAAAATTGATAGTTTCCTGTGAAACCAATCGTGACGCAAGCTCTAATACAAAAAATTTTAGTCCCATGGCTCCAAATTAACAATTCTGTGGATCTGTACGAATCCAACGAGGTATCACTCGCTCAAACCTGTAGTTCATGGAGAAATACATCTTTCAGCTTTGTGAATTCCCACATAAGTTGACCGATTTGAGTACCTCGATCGCGAAAGTTTTTCGTTGACATTTTTTATGGGATTTTTTTGGCCATGTGGGACTAGGGACTAGGAGGTCAGACACAGGGACTAGAGTCACAAAGGAGATTTTTTTACTAATAAATGGAACACAGAGCCTCGTAAAATTTGACTACTTCATCAACAAAAACTCTTGCAGTTAAATACCTGGTTCTGTTGTTGTTGGTTGTGTTGCTGCTGGTTCTGATGCTGTTGGTTGTATTGCTGTTGGTTCTGTTGCGGCTGGTGCTGTTGGTTCTGTTGCGGCTGGTGCTGTTGCTGATTGTTGTACTGTTGCTGTTGGTTCAAGTGTTCTTGGTCGAGATGTTGATTGTAGTTCTGTTGATGCTGAGGATCCTGATGATAATTTGGATATCTTTCCTGGAAGTAGGAATGGAAACATTAGACAATCTGATGATCTCATAAATAAAAATAGACCGAGAGCCCATGTGCATCCTTGAACCTCATAAGGGACTGGTTTGAAATCTATGCCAAAATTCAACGGCTTGTGTGTTTGACTCCTAATGTACAACTCAGACGTGCAAATGGAACCAGGTCTTCATGAAAGTCAATGCGTACACCCGGGCTCTCGGTCTAAAGTCAAAGAAACCAACGAAAAAAGAAAATTTACCGGATGTTCGGCCATCATTTGATTAATTTCTTGCTGCCGCTGTCGTTCAAACTCAAGATATTCCTCGTGAGTGTAGACTTTTTGCTTATCAACAGTATCCCAGTTAGAGTCACGATTGAATTCATCTCGTTTCGTTTGATCAATAAACTCCTGGTAATCGATGACACCGTCCCTGTTTCGATCGGATTCATTGAACACATGTTCACGCATTCGTTCCATTTCTTCGGCTCGTTCTCTCATATCATCCTCTGGTAATCCTTGTTG
>JANTFA010160994.1:0-10363 GCA_026413405.1 Phytosciara flavipes
AAGAAGCGGTGAGTTTCTGAAGAATCGTCGAAATCATCAGAAACTCATCGTTTCTTCAGGAAGTCGTCGATACTCATATCGTCGAATCTTCAGGACAATAGAAGTCAATATTGCTTTCCGAATGCATTTCAGCCTTTCTGTTAAAACTCCATACAATAATGACCGTTATGGATCTTTCTATGATTTCGAAAATTCTATTGCTTGCAATTTGGGATCGAATGTGACGGGAGGATACAGTCCTATCGACTCCATTTTTTCACTCAGACAAAGTCGGCATATTGGTGGAAAAATGTTTTCCTCTTCATGGACCGATATGATAAGAACTTGCCGTTTGAAATTATTAACTAAAAATGTTTTCGGTAAAGGAATGAAGAAACGAAACGAACTTTGACGCTTCGTCAAAGCACCACCAGAGGACGCAATCGATTTTTTGGCTGTGCTAACTTTCTAACACGGCTCCGATTCATCGAAATGTCAAAATTTGTTTTGGTTTTTCGATTGGAAACGAAAACATTTTTAGTAAATAAAAGCGACAGTGTCTTATTATAACGCTTCCATCGCACCATGTCCGATGAAGAGAATGGAAATATTTTCTCTGTAATGTGTCGCCTTTGTCTGAGTGAAAATGTGGAATTGATAGGGCTGTATCCATCCGAAGAATGCAGTACAAACTCGTCCCGAAGTAAAATTTTAGAAATCATCGAAAGATTCACTACCATCAAGGTGAGAAGTTTTTTTTTATTGTCGGTGTGAAATTGATCGCCAAATATGTTTTACAGATCCATCCTATGGACAATCTACCACAAAGAATCTGTGTCGGCTGTTGTACAATAATCCAGTCGATGTTGGCATTCCAGAACAAATGTAAACAGAACGATGTGCAGCTACAAAAAATGACTGAAAATCTTAAAGACAATGACAATCCGATCGTGTTGGATGATGTGAAAGAAGAGGCGAACGCACCGGTCGAATCTGGGAAGAATTTAAACGATCCGGAAGATTTATTAGATGAGTCGATGCATTTGGACGAAACGCCGAATCCGGACGAATCGATGTGCCCTAGTCCGGCTGCTTTAGTTGATCAGAACGAATCGGAAGCGAATACCAAAGAGATTTTAGAAGTGAACGTAGACGATTTGGACTCGGAGTCGGACAGCGAAACCGGCCGGAATCGATTTTTTGTGAAGCAAGATCTGAATCAGCAGTACGCCAATTATCCCAGATATAAACCGCCGATGATAGCGTGCGATGTTTGTGGGAAACTCTATGGCAAATATAAGTTACGCTTTCATATGAACAAACACAACGGTGAGTGGAGAGTTTGGGTAGTGGTTGGGTTACTATGTCATCCTCGATAGCTTTCCCAATCACATAGCAGAATCATAAGATACATCGAACCAATCGACCAATCAATATTTTTTCAGGCTTGAAACCTTTCGCATGTAATGAACCTAATTGTACGTCAACATTCTCTGGACCACATTACCTTAGCAGACACAAAAAACTGTGTCATTCTACTAACAAACCGCTTCTGTACTGTGATGTTTGTGGAAGGGGTAAGTCTGCTATTTGATGAGCAAACAAATTTGTTTCCTCTGATTAACGTGGCAACTGTTGCAGGTTTTAAATTAAAATCCGGGCTAGACATCCATCGGTCGTACCATTTCGATCCGAAAATTCCATGTAAAATTTGTGAGAAACTCTTCAAAAACAAGTAAGATCCACGACACACGAAAGATTCCATTCCGAACATTTTTGTCATGTCTTTTGATTGTTCCTATAGGCGAGCATTGCTCAATCATATGCTGGTTCATAGTCAGGATCGAAAATATAAATGCGAGACTTGTGGCAAGGCTTTCCAAACCAATTACACGCTTCGAATCCACAAACGAGTTCACACACAGGTTGGTAAATTATGCTTTGCAATTTTCGGCTGACTTTTTCTAATAATAATTTCTAACAGGAGAAGCCGTACTCGTGCCCCTGTGGAGTATCTTTCGCCTATAAATGCTTACTCAAGTCGCATACCGAGAAATTTCACAAGTAAAGTGCGGTTGCACTCATCGCATCCATTCTGTATGATGTCCAACGTTGCATTTTTTATCGAAATTGTCGAAATGAAAAGGAATTTTCAAGGCTTTGCCAGTTTGGAGATGTTATCAATTCAATGAATGAATGAATGTTGCAATGAAATTTGGGGCTTTTACTTGAAGCTAATCGAAAGACCGTTTCCGCTCTAGAGCTTTCACAAAGTACTGAACCGCAGAATGAACGGAAAATCCGGAGTTTCGGTGAGTTAACTTTCAGTCGACACAATAACTTCTTCTGAGGAAAGCATTGTTCTACGGAATGCCACCAAAATGCACCGACTTTTTCGTAAGTTTGTTTAGACTTCGAAATGATCAGCCGCTGACAAGACAAAAATTGGCGGATCTATGTCATCATTTTAAGGGCAGACACTAAAAGATTCAGACTCTAGGGTCTCCGTCTACCTTCTTAATTCCAAATTTTCCAATGTGCAGAGATGGATTTGTTCCGAAGCTTTTCATGCTCCATCCGCCTGTAAAACTAAGCGTTTCGCTCATTCGTAAATTGCGGAATGCTGAAAGAGGACACAAAGAAAACGCTGGGAGCAATGACCTTGACCTTGGGAACAGTTCAGCGCGATAAACTTCGGAACAAATCTCTTCTCTGAATCTCAAGTTTTGAGTCTTAAATTTTGCAACGCAAGAGAACAATGTCGATAATCATGTAGTTCTTGCTAGAAAAAACACCTCGCAAATACTAAGCATCACGACTACAAACGGTATCAGGCACATTTTTGGCTGCTTGGGTTGGTTTTGGATCATTCTTTGCGAACAGAATTGATTCTGAAGAAATTATGTGTACTCTAGAGGGCATACCGTTAAACAATTTAATGTCGACGGCCCGTTGTCACTTAAACCGAAATCTTCACTTACCTAGAAAACCTCACCCAAAGTTCTCATTCTTTGAATTTGAGTTGATTTGTGATACTCTTAGATTTAGTGCTAGTGAGAGCATTGATCAAAATCTAATCGACTCATCAACCCAACCGGACTAATTTTTAAGTGTCCAGCCCCCTTGCATTGACTTTCTTCTACTGAATTTCTTCCTCCTAATACCATTGATTACATCAACTCGTCACTAAAATCAACTAATCATCGAATCCGTCACCCAGATATCTTCAGTCGATCTCAACTCAAATCAATCCTATGTTGTCGATCATTGTACATACCAAGTTCGACTTCTTTTCCTGTTCTCCTTGGAACAAACCTTGCTATTTACAGAGCTCCTACAACAACAAAATCAAAACCTTCGACTCAATCGAGGGGCCGTGCACTCTGATTAACCACGTGATTATCATGTGATTAACCAACGAATAACCCGGTCTATATTAATCGGCTCGCTACTAACCGCGATAAATTCGTAAAAGAATGTGGTTAATCCATGTTAATCACCGATTATACGAAGATTACTTTTGATTACGCAGATTACGTAATCAGACTGCCCGGCCCATCGGACTCAATCCACTGATTCTATTCCCATTCTTCTTTCGTTTTCATCTCACTGGCTAAGGTTCGCAGCGGATCGGTAGATTTCACACGAGAAGAACCATATCCGTGACTTATTCAATTGGTAAGTAATTTCCTGTTACATCCTTCAGGTCATAACATAAGTGCACGTGCTTGATTTTGATATGCGAGTGAAATGATAGTGCTCGTGCAATAATGAAGTTCACTCATTTTAGGAATTTTTCGATCCCCTCCCCCCATTGCCCGATATTGCCTTTTTGCTTTGATCCTCCTTAGGGGTCATTCAAATGGTGCGCACGCTGTAGAGGGGGAAGGGGGGTTAGACGAAAGCGTGCGGTTCATACATTTTGAAATTTTTTCCCATGTATTTTCGCGTGCAAGGGGGAAGGAGAGGTCTAAAAATTGTCATTTTTAGCGTGCGCACTATTTGAATGGCCTTTTATGTAAGTGTCTTTTTCGATTACTCGTAAGCCCAATGTCAAATGAAATTTTGCACTCCTGATTTTCATTCATTTACGAGTTTCAGTTTCTTGATCCGCTCAAAGGGATTTTCTGGTAATCATCATTTCCTCAAGTCGTTAATCCTTCGGTTGAAGTCTTTCGATAATGAAATTCAACCTCAACGACAATAGAAACAAAAAAATGTCTTCGTCCTGATCAATTCTATATTTCAACGACTCGCGAGTTCATTTGTGGTATTTTTCGGTGTGTGATTTCAACAAACACTTATGGGCGAACGATACTCCGCAATGACAAGAATACGGTTTCTCCTGTTAACAATGAAATATGAAAAAGTTAGTCGACGAAAGGTCCGCTTGAGGAGTTCGCTTCTACAGTTAACGAACCTGTGTATGAACTCGCATGTGGATCCGAAGCGTGTAGCCTGTTTGAAAATCTTTTCCGCAAGTTTCACACTTAAATTTCCGCTCCTGATGGACCAACATATGCTTACCTATCGCTCGCCTATCAATAGAAAGAAATGATGACGAGAACAGAATGCAAGGTAGGAGCTTACTTGTTTCGAAATAATTTTTTGCAAATTGCACATGGAAGTGTCGGATCAAAATGGTATGATCGATGCATGTCCAATCTGGCTTTCACTTTAAAACCTACAGAATGGGATGTGATTTTCATACTATGTTCTACGGTTCATACTGACAGGGCCATTAGTTTACCTTTTCCACAAACGTCACAAAACCAAACTGGTTTCATTAAATGGCTCAGTTTCTTATGAAAATTGAGAGACTGGGGATCTGTAAACTTTGACGTACAATTGGGCTCAGTGCATGCGAAAGGTTTCAATCCTAAAAAAATGGAATCCGAAAATTATTCTCCGATAATGGGAAGAGCAGTTGTCTTTTTCAAGTTACCGTTGTGTTTGTTAATGTGATATTTCATTTCGTACGGAAAATAAAGTTTTCCACAGATGTGACATGCAATCCTTCCCGGACGTGAACACTTGACTTTAGAGTCTCTAGCAGAAACTTGACCATCTAGGCTCTCTGATCTACATTCATCGTCATCGGAATTGTCTAATGGAGACTGTGCACCACCGTCATCATCGTCATCCGAATTCTCGTGTTTGTCTAAACTTCCGTTTAAATTGTCCACTCTTTCAATCTTTTCAATCATTTTATGCAATTCTTCATTGGTCCGTTTGCATTTGCTTTGAAATGCCAACATTGAATCAATCGTTTGAATGCAACTTTCACAAACGTTCTGCGGAAGATTGTCCGATGGATCTATCTACAAGAGACTATACATGTAGTCGATATTCACCAACCATCATCCGGTTGGAACACAATATATTTCTCTCACCTTGATTGTTGTGAACTCTTCAATCACTTCCAACATGTTGATCGGAAATCGTTTCACATTAGCATTCTTCGAATGAAGGTTGTCCATACAAAGGCGACAGATTGTTGAGAACTGATTGTTATCAACAAGACATGATAAACTCGACATGATTTCTACATTCCTTTCGATCAACAACAAACAAAAACATCAACAAATTGAACAATCAATGCAATCAATGTTTTGACAGTTTTCGACATTCATGCGTAGCCGTCTATAAGTAAGAGCTGTGTCGTTTTTGAAATGAATAAAAAATCTTGATCAGGAAAATGCGGGAAATGCTGAGCGGATGATCACTGCTTGGGATCACTGCAATGCGTACAACGACCTTCTCCCTTCTCTCAAGTAAGGCCACCAATTTGGCACGCCCGTTCCTCTACATTTGGTGACATTTCAGATTGTTACACTAAATGACTCATCCGCCAAAATCAAGACATAGCATTTAGATTATTCGCAGTGCTCAGTTCATACAGTGGTCTCAGAAAGTCGTCGAACATGTGAACAGTAGAAAAGAAGAATCTGAAACAAAAGAACAATTTCGAATCTTCTACTCTTCTATTGTTAGCTATTCTTGTACTCTATTGTTTACATAGCTAATTCCACGACCTGTCTCGTGATGAAAGAAATTAGGCCTTGAAATAGCTCAGAATCGATAAGACTTTTCTTAAAGCAATCTTCCACTTTCGAATGAATGAAACATACTCTAAGAAAAGATCAATGGATTTCGAGTTCTTTTGGGTTAAAGTTTGTTAGTCATGGGACAAGGTAATGTATAACTACACAATGTTGAATCACTTTCTGAATGCACGTGTATCACCAGTATCATAACATGAGGGAAATCAACAACTCACAGACACGTAGACACTGCTGCTCCACTAGATAGATTAGATAGACATAATGCAATTGACTTATGATATATTCTGATTTCTGATTAAGGTGTGCGGACAAACTCAAACAAACTGAATTTAAGAGTGCAATAGTTTCCATGTTCCATTCAATAAGTCCAAAGTTTGGACTTCACAGAACGAAATAACAACTTGACTTTGTTCCAAAGTAGCTCACAAACAAATATAAAAACGCTCCACAACCAACAACACCAAACAACAGTTGGTATGGAAAGTTGTTCCAATTTTTGTTCATCATTTTGTTTTGAACGGCGATTGGTCGATGTAGACAAAGTTTTGATGGAACTTTCGGTCTCTTCCTTCATCCATTTATCGATCAATCCGGCTGTACTCATATAGTGAACCATGTTGTTAATGGACTCAATGAAAGGGAAAAATGGATTAATCTTGAATGTTACATAATATCGCACTATCGTCAGATCATCGATTAAATAAGACGACTTCAATCCCAAACGCTTTTGCACCTCTCTGGATGCATGTCCAAGAGTTTCCGAACATGTAATCGCAACAGAACTATTGAAATCATTGAATTCTCTTTGAATCACGTTGAAATTTAAAGGAATTACTCTATCATTCCATCTAGCACGTGGTGACCGTTCGTTTAATATTTTAGTTAAGGCATCCGCCCAGAAATAATCATTAGCCAAGATTGGTACTGCCGACTCGAATAAATCGTCGATAGTCTTGATTTGACGCTCGTAAATTGGCACCGTAAGATAGCTTTGGTAGACAGACACAATGCCGTTCATTACAATTAATCCAGCGAATGTTAACGGCACTAAGAGGCAGACGTCTGCACGCGGAAGTTTACTGTATCTGATTGCACCGTTATCGTTCAAAAAGAGATTGCCGACAATAACTACGCATCGAGGAAAACCGAAAGCTTTTGTTCGTAAATGTGATGAGATGGTTAGCACGAGAGATGCAGTGATGATTGCAATAAAAATGCAAAGAAAGACGCGCTCCTACGTTGAATTTTTTAAATATTCCACAATGCTAGAATAAGGCAATGCATGAGGAACCATCAACACATTGTTAATCGCACGATGTGGATAGACTGTATCCATTTTCATGTATTGCATAGCCCATTCGTGTTTTATGATGTCTATATCATCGTCTGGATTCGTTTCGCGATCAGAAATTGTTTCACATCTTTCCACACTAAGTTCAGTATGCAATGTGGATGCATTAAAAGCGACAGTAACGAAATTCCAGTATTTTTCCTCAAGCTGTGTACGTACAAACGGATAACATGTTAGAAACCGCAATGGATGCTTGCGTAAATTTGGTACTTTGTCCGAAAAATAGTTCTGCACCGACTCACTTTCTGTCACATTTTTTAATTTAAACGGTCCGAAAGGATCAAATTGGAAAACATTTAGCGATGGTTTCGAATCGAGACGGTTGTGATGCGGATCAGTCGCATAAAATGCACTCAAAATGTTTACTATTCCGGCCCTCCAACTCCATTCAAATAACCGCTCGATTGCATTCATTGGTGTGGAGTCAGATGTTGAAAACACTAAGAGTTTTAGCCTGTTGCTACCCAATATTCTTTGAATATCCTCGACTGTAGATAACAATTCAGATTCGCTTTCTAAATGCAGAAGACTATCGACAGCAATAATCAAGAGAGTCCTTTTGCTGTGTGTTTGAATCAAGTTGGCTGTGATGCTGAGCTGGCCCGAACCGCTGTCCAACGTACAGATGGTCTGTGGTACTGGTACATGATCTGATTGTAGCGAGACAATATAGTGTTCAGGGTGATCAAGTGTTGAGTCCAGATAAATGATATTATGATCGAAATTAAACTCCTCGTTTAGTTGTCTAATTAGAAACACTTCCTGTGGCAACGGATGCACTGTTGATACAACAGTAAAAGTCAACGGAATAATCCATTCCATTGTGCAAATCGAAGTGGTAATTGTGAGACTGTCGTAACAGTAATGAAATTATAGTCGACAAAACGATTGTTTCCAATCGTTTCGGTTTGATATAATTTATTCATCGTCTAATCGTCCATCATATTGTTGATCTTCATCGAATTATTTTCATTAATTATTCATACACTACCGGCAATTTCAATATCTATGATACAGACACACACTACACATACACACACATTCAATCTAGCATTCTAACAACATGAAAACTATGCGAAGTAAATTTCATTTTGTCGACACCCGTGGCTTGAGCGTTAGAGCTCTCGACTCATAACCGAGAGGTCTCAGGTTCAATTCCATGGCAGGACAATATCGAAATTTTCTCAACTCGTTTTCAATGTACACCAACTCATATGATATTCTAATTTGTCCGTTGCCAATTTGTAACGTTAAAAATCATGAATAATAATTCTCTTTTATTCATACACTACCGACAATTTCAATAATTTGAAAACTCTGCTTAACCACTGATTTATGGTCAAGGTCGTTCGTTTGACTTTAATAGTCAAAGCATCTATTAACTAATGCTTGTAAATGCTTTGGTATAGTGAATATTATCTAATTGGTGTAATTGTCGACATCAGCAATTCGGCAATTAACGTCGATAAATGTTAACTTTTCCATGCATTAGCTCATCGGTTCGCTGCACCACTGGGAAATGATTCATTACCTGGTGACATTTGCGGTAACTTTTAGTTCCCAAGGACTTAACGAGTAAAATAGCATACCTACTGGTTTGGAGATTTTTATTTTGACAAGAGTGGTGTTTGCAGCTCGAACCGAACGAGAGGGTTGCAACAAAATAAAAATCTCCCAAGTAATCTAAACTAATATTTGTCATCATTAACTTTCTATATAATGCAACACGTACGAGCTCCAAAATTGTGTGTTTTTGTCACAAGGTATGGTCCTGACAAAAACAATTCCATTCTGCGACTCGCTGCTTAAATTACTACTTTTATGTAATACCTTTTTTGTTTAGATGAAGCATTGCCGACGGCAACGGTCAAATTACCTATAACTTATAACATCGTCTGTTATAAGCGTAAATGATACCGCTGGGTAATCTACTTATATTGTAACCAATATAAGTAGATTAGCCAGCGGTATCATTTCGATCAGAGCCAGAGCTTGACTGATTGCCACGATTTTATCGTAGAACATAAAAAATTGGGAATGCATTTGGATTCACTTCGACATGTGAGGAATGTGCTTTGCAGTTAATTTGACCATCGTCCTTTGTAAAACCGATCATGAAGGCCTCGTGAACTGCAGCTCATAGAAAAAACATCTATTTGATGTGAAGAAGAAAAATTATATTACTCTGATTGGTGCTTTGGTGTATTCGATACACTGAGTTGGAGGTCACCGCAGTGCAGACAATGAAATAGCAAACATTTAGGCTGAATTTAGGCTAAGGAACACTCACTTCAAGCAAAAGTGATTGCTGTATACTCGGCCCAGATTCAGCATACTACTTAGGGGCTGTCCATAAATGACGTCCACTGTTTTCCCAGAATTTCAGACCCGCGCTCCCCCCATCGTCCACGATTTTTCTATACCATTAACATGGCGTGTCTGCACAATTAGATTCATGAGGACACTGATTGAAATAATTAGAAACTAAATCGGAGTTAATTGTTGTTCCCCGGAATTCCTTAGTTTTGGCAATTGCAAGCTTTCAGTCACTATCAATAACAAGCAATAAGGAAAGCCAGTGTTCGCATTAAGTTCATTTTCATCCCAAGTAATGCACCGTACGCTAACTGTTGAAACTCTAAAAAGAAATTTGATGAAAAGAACGACTTTCAACCCGCACTCATGTAAAACCTTTTTTTGTTGAATCGGCGTAACAAAACATTTTGTTATTGATTGCTACGTCAGCTTGAATTCAATCGAATAATTATCATCTCTTTTCACATTCTAAAATTAATCTTGGGGCAGGCAATTCCCGCACACACATAAAACCATACTACAAACAAACAAAGACACATAATTTATGTGATAACTTTTACAGATAACTCAATTTACTCGCAAGAAAAACGTCAGACCATTTTCTAGCCGGATGTTATTCGAATAACACAACAAAATTGGAAATTCCATGCCG